>KI911119.1:613900-736234 GCA_000482085.2 Cladonia metacorallifera KoLRI002260 | reverse complement strand
GGTTTATATTTAAGATAGTGTTATTAAATATTATAAACTAAAACTAGTTTATTTATCTATTATTTTTATTTATTTTAGTATTCCCTATAGCCCTCTACTAATATTCTTAATAATATAGTATTTATTAATAATTACTAGGCTATAGTAGAAGTAGTAAATATCTTCTTATACTTAAGACTATAAATTAAAATAGACTTCTTAATTTATTTATCTTTATATTATTTAGTATTCCTTATAATCCTTTATTAATAATTTTAATATTATAATATTACTTACTTATATTTAATAGATTATTTCTTAATAGGCACTTTAATCTATAAGTAGAATTAATTATTATTAAGTATAGTTTATAATAATAGTATAATTTAAACTTTAAGATATAATTATTAATAATTAAGGTAAATATAATATAAATTTTATTTAAAGTACTTAATATAAATTACTTCTCTCTTCTACTTTATTTTTTATCCTTAACTAGAAATTTATATATTTTAATATTTAATATAGAGACTTTTTTAATAGTATATTTTATATTAACTATTTAAGAGTTAAAATAATATAAATAAAAGCTATAAAGCTTAGTAATTTATTATTTACTTATTTATAGTACTTAGTAAAGAATTTATTTATATATAAATATTTAAGAGCTTAATATAAATATAGCTTATTTAAATTTTTAGTAATCTTAATCTTTAACTTAATTAAATATATTAATTAAAGGTCTAGGTCTATAATATATTTATATATAATAATAAGCTTAATACTTAATATATTAAAGTTAATAAAAGTATTTATAGATATAAAGAAGATACTAAGTCTATATAATAGATAAATATTATAATATTTTAAGCTTAAAGTATAAGGGTATAAGTAATATTGATTCTTAAAGAAATAAATATCTTCTATTACTATATTCTCTTTATAATAGTATTATTATTAGTTTAGAGATAAAGTAGCTTACTCTTTATAAATAAATTACTATTATTATTATAATTACTAGTAAAAGACTATAAATATAATAGCCTCTTATATCTTTATATAGAGTAAATTAGCTAAAGAGCTTATATATTAATATTAAGGATTATATCTTTTTAAGGCCTATCTTATTATTAATTAGAGCACTAAAGTAATTATTAGTTTTAAAGTTAAATAGTATATTAATAAATATATAGAGCTACTATTAATAATATAATAGCTTAAGTATTTTAAGTATCTAATATTTATCTTTATTAATAGAAGTTTAAGTATAAAGAATTCTAGAAAACTTTATTATATACTCTTATATTTTATCTTTAAGTTACTTATATAGTTAATTATTTATAAAGTAATAGAATCTAAAAAGATTAATTAAAAAGATTATATAAAAGAAGAGCTTAATATACTATACTTTAAGATCTTTATTATTTATATATCTATTAGTATTATTAGCTACTATTTTAATAGACTCTTCCTTTTTATTACCTTTTTTTTATTTAACTTATTAGTATATAGCTAAGGGAATATTATAAATAACTCTAAATCTTTTATTATCTTTTATAGATATTAGTATTATATAGCTAAAGGACTTTCTTCTTTATTATCTTTCTTTTCTTTATTAAATAATATAGTACTCTTAATTTTCTTTAATAAAAAATACTTTAATAACGCGTCCTTATTAAAGCTTAAATTAATTAAGAGGGGTAGAATATTTATATATAGATAGACTTAATTAATAATATAAGTAATAAAATAAATTAAAGGCTAAGAGTTTTAAAGAAAAGGAAGATTATCTACTTAACTTAAATATTAAATAATTTTTCTTACTTTAAATAGAGAGTATACTATAATAGATATTTATTTTACTTAATAAGAAATATATTTATAATATTAGTAGCTCTATAATAGAAATTCTAGTAAAAAACTATAAATTAATAGATACTTAAAATAATAGTTAAAGAGTTATTATTTATAAGTTAGTATATATAATTGAAGGCTTAGGACTTTACTAACCTTAAATTATTTTATATTATTATATTAATTTCTATTTAACTCTTCTTTTACTAATAATACTAGTCTATAGTAATTTATAGGTTATTATTACTTTTAATACCTATTTTTTAATTATTTTTTATCTTATATATAAGATTAGCTTTTAATATACTATTAATTAATTAAATATTCTCTAATATCTCTTAAAGTCTACTAAGGTAAAGGTTTTTAAGTTATAAATTTAAGTTATTATTCTATTCTTTAAATTTACTAACCTTTATTTTATAACTTATAAGATTAACTAAATAGTAGTAGAATAAATAATTAAGTTAAAAATCTTAAAGCTTCTATATCTTAAAAGAGTAAAGGAGATTATAAGTTAATTTTTACTTAAAAATAATAAATCTATTAGTCTCCTTTTTAATTAAAGTCTTTAATTTCTTAATAGTACTAATACTATCTTTAAGTCTAATAAAGGTTATTATATAAGTAATAGACTTAAGACTTATTTACTTTAAAAATTTTAGATAACCTTTAACTACTAAATAATTATTAAAATAAGAAATAAGAGTCTAGTTATATTACTTTTAAAAGGCTTAAAAACCTTTTTTATTAAGATTATTATTAAGGAAGATATTATATTATAGCATTAATATAGAGGCTTCTCTAAGGAAATCCTTAATAATTAAGTAATAGTTAGTTAAGTAAGTATTAATAATATACTTTCTTATCTAAATATCTTTCTTAAAGACTATATTATAATTAAAGCTAGGCTAAGATATAATAGTACTTATATTTATAGTTAGTATAAATAAAAGGTTAGAAGTATAATAAGATAAAGAGATAATAAGATTTAAAAAGTAGTAAGGTTAATTTAGCTAGGTAATAAAAATTAAAATAAACTAAGAATAAACTTTATAAAAAATAAAGGCCTTAGTAAAGTTAATTTAAAATAAGTAATATAAAATAAATCTATTATTTCTATAGATATATATTTTATATCTATAATATAAAAGAAGGAGCTACTATCTTATATATACTAAGTTAGTTAATAACTTCTAACTTTATAGATTATAAAGACTCTTAGTAGATAGCTATATAATTTATAAATAATATCTAGAAACTTAGTTATTAATAATTATAGAAATTCCTATTAAAGGTAAATATATTTATAAGATAAGTTAAAGAATTAATTTAATATACTAGTCTTATTCCTTAGTTAAAATACTACCTCTTATAAAGCTTATATTATTAATTCTATTATAACTACCTAGTTATTAAACTTATTTATTTAATTATAGATATAGGATATAGGTCCTAATAAAGAGGTTAGGCTTAAGATAATAAAGAAGTATAAATTAAAGTCTATAAGTTTAAAGATTATTATATATCTTAAAAAGCTAATTTCTTAGTTTTATTAGAAGATATTAGTAATATTACTAAAATAAATCTATATTACTATTTAATACTTATAAAGAATTAGTATTATTAATACTAAGATATATATAAGTACCTTAAAATATAATACTTAAATAGATCTAATTTATAGAATTTAATAATTAAAATAAATAAAATCCAGGCTTAGTAATACTAGTTAAGAATTTTATAGACTAATAATTAAACTAAACTTAAGCTAATAGTTAGGCTAAATTTAGGCTAATAGTAAGGCTAAATTTAGGCTAAAGCTATTAAGATATTCTACTAGAGTAGCTTTATATCTTAATATTTATATAATAGTTAGTAGCACCTTTAGGGATAATATAATAAAAAATAGACTACTCGTATTATATATATAATAAAATAACCTAAATAGTAAGATTATTATAGTAATATATTAATAAAAGTTAGATAGTATAAGATATAAAGTATAAAAGAGATCTAAAGCTTAATATATATTTAAATAAGAATAAGATTAGTTACCTTTAGTAATAAATATTAATAAATTAGAAGATAATAAATAAAGGGTATAAAATTATATACTTATATATATTAGAGATACTAAATATAAATAATGCTAGTAGGGCTATCTTAAAGAGTATAGATAAAGGTCTAAAGATTAATAATTTTATTTAGCTAAAGATAAACCTATATTAATATTCTTTAGTCTTAAAGTCTTACTATTAAAATTAATATTTATTTAAATAATAGTAGTATTTAGTCTATATCTTTATCCCTTAAAACTTAAAAATTTATAAAGACTAAAAGAGTTAGAAAGCTTATTAAAGATATATTAAAAGTAAATAGTAAATTATATCTTAACTATAATAATAAGATACTTTAATCTTTATATAATCTCTACTAGCTAATAATATATATTATATAGTAACTAAGTAAGATAGAGGTTTATAAGGATAATATTAATACTTTCTTCTAAAATAATATTCTTAGACTAATATAGAAGTAGCTAGGCTTCTATAATATAAATAGATAGAGGGAACAGGTATATTATATTCTATAAGGTATTAAGGATATTTATTTTTACCTAGCTAATTTTATTGCCTTAAGTGTTATTAATAAACTTATAATTAATAAATATATTATTTATTACTAGGATATGCTAAGTGTTATATGCTTCCTACTTAAATATAATTTACTTTTTACTTAAATATAACTTACTTCTTACTTAGATATAATTTGCTTCCTACTTAAATATAATCTACTTTCTACTTAGATATAATTTACTTCCTATTTAAATATAAACCTTTAGTAAATAAACTAAATTATACTTTAATTTAGCTTAGAATAGTTAATAATGCGCGAGTATATAATAAGATATATATAGGAGAATAGTAGTAATAAATACTAGATACTCTATTAGAAGGTATTATAGTTATCTTAATTATTATTACTATTAATAAAACTTAGAAGATATAATACTATAGAGACTAAAGCTTATAACTAGTATATTTAGTAGGGTTTAAGCTAAATTAAGATAGAATAGCCTAACTTATAGAGTTTAAGTAAGCTAGGTAGATAATTTATTAGCTTAGAATTAAATATANAGGCTTAAGATAATAAAGAAGTATAAATTAAAGTCTATAAGTTTAAAGATTATTATATATCTTAAAAAGCTAATTTCTTAGTTTTATTAGAAGATATTAGTAATATTACTAAAATAAATCTATATTACTATTTAATACTTATAAAGAATTAGTATTATTAATACTAAGATATATATAAGTACCTTAAAATATAATACTTAAATAGATCTAATTTATAGAATTTAATAATTAAAATAAATAAAATCCAGGCTTAGTAATACTAGTTAAGAATTTTATAGACTAATAATTAAACTAAACTTAAGCTAATAGTTAGGCTAAATTTAGGCTAATAGTAAGGCTAAATTTAGGCTAAAGCTATTAAGATATTCTACTAGAGTAGCTTTATATCTTAATATTTATATAATAGTTAGTAGCACCTTTAGGGATAATATAATAAAAAATAGACTACTCGTATTATATATATAATAAAATAACCTAAATAGTAAGATTATTATAGTAATATATTAATAAAAGTTAGATAGTATAAGATATAAAGTATAAAAGAGATCTAAAGCTTAATATATATTTAAATAAGAATAAGATTAGTTACCTTTAGTAATAAATATTAATAAATTAGAAGATAATAAATAAAGGGTATAAAATTATATACTTATATATATTAGAGATACTAAATATAAATAATGCTAGTAGGGCTATCTTAAAGAGTATAGATAAAGGTCTAAAGATTAATAATTTTATTTAGCTAAAGATAAACCTATATTAATATTCTTTAGTCTTAAAGTCTTACTATTAAAATTAATATTTATTTAAATAATAGTAGTATTTAGTCTATATCTTTATCCCTTAAAACTTAAAAATTTATAAAGACTAAAAGAGTTAGAAAGCTTATTAAAGATATATTAAAAGTAAATAGTAAATTATATCTTAACTATAATAATAAGATACTTTAATCTTTATATAATCTCTACTAGCTAATAATATATATTATATAGTAACTAAGTAAGATAGAGGTTTATAAGGATAATATTAATACTTTCTTCTAAAATAATATTCTTAGACTAATATAGAAGTAGCTAGGCTTCTATAATATAAATAGATAGAGGGAACAGGTATATTATATTCTATAAGGTATTAAGGATATTTATTTTTACCTAGCTAATTTTATTGCCTTAAGTGTTATTAATAAACTTATAATTAATAAATATATTATTTATTACTAGGATATGCTAAGTGTTATATGCTTCCTACTTAAATATAATTTACTTTTTACTTAAATATAACTTACTTCTTACTTAGATATAATTTGCTTCCTACTTAAATATAATCTACTTTCTACTTAGATATAATTTACTTCCTATTTAAATATAAACCTTTAGTAAATAAACTAAATTATACTTTAATTTAGCTTAGAATAGTTAATAATGCGCGAGTATATAATAAGATATATATAGGAGAATAGTAGTAATAAATACTAGATACTCTATTAGAAGGTATTATAGTTATCTTAATTATTATTACTATTAATAAAACTTAGAAGATATAATACTATAGAGACTAAAGCTTATAACTAGTATATTTAGTAGGGTTTAAGCTAAATTAAGATAGAATAGCCTAACTTATAGAGTTTAAGTAAGCTAGGTAGATAATTTATTAGCTTAGAATTAAATATATAACTAAGTAGTTTAGTTTAAATTATTTAAAGACTATAATAGCTACTATATATATATACTACTAAATAGTAGTTATAGCCTTAAGAAACTAAATCTTCTTTTTATTATTTTTATTTTTATTTTTATTTTAATCTTTTATTACCTTAAGAAAGGTTTACTCTCTAAATTTAAATCTCTTTCTCTATCTCTCCTCTACTAGATTCTTAATTAGTATATTAGTATATATAATATAATATTAAACTATTTTTATTTAACTAAGATAGTATATCTACTTAAGTATTTAAAAAAATAAATTAAGATTATATATTAGCTCTATTATAATTATAATACTAACTTAATATAGGGTTAGTCTTATTCCTATAATTTTAACTAAGCTAATTAAGATATTAAGTATATATATATATAACTAAATCTCTATCTTAAGGTTTATTTTTAGTTAGAATACTATCTTTATCTTTTCTTACTTTTTTATAGACTTAAAGTATATTTAGAGATTATAATTTAGTATCTTATATTTATAAATATACTATATTAAAAAGTTAGTACTTACTATATTATATTAGAGATATAAAGATATTTCTATAATAAAAAAAGACCTAAGCTATAGTATATTAAATAATATTAGTTTTAAATAAAAGAGGTACTTATCTATTCTATTATAAGAAGTACTTTTAAGAAATAAGATAGGATAAGTATATTTTTCTACTTATACTATATTATAAGCTACTTAACCCTTATTAGCTTTAGGTAATTTTTAATAATATCTTTATAGTACTTATCTATAATATATTTAAGTTTTATTTAATCTATCTTAGGATCTTAGTAATTATATTAGATTATAATATTATTCTACTTCTACTAGCTTATAAGTATAATTATATTAAGAAATAGTAGATTATTAACTAGATAGAGTATTTAGACTAATTTCTAAACTTAGCTAGTATCTATAGTTATTAATTTATTAAGATAAAGTATAGTATAAATATATAAGTTCTAATAGTTCTTAATCTATACTACTTATCTTACTACTAATTAGTTAGCCTTCTTTTTTATTTATTTTATTAAGTTATTAGTAAAAGCTACTTAGAACTTTAAAAAGAATTTTATATTAATCTTCTTCTAATAAAGTTATTCAAGTTAAATTAATAATTTTCTATTCTATTAACTTATTTTATATCTTTAGATTAAGAACTTAGATAAAGTTTACTTAAATATCTTAATATAATCTTATATAGCGGCTTAGATATTAGTATTAGTTTAATTATTAATTAATTTAGTAACTAATTTCCCTATATTTTTTAATTCTTTTTTATAGAAGGAATAGTATAAATATTATAAATAAATCTATTCCTTACTACTTATAATATCTATAGGGTTAATAATATCTATAAGGTTTATATTTAGTATTATTCTACTAAGACCTATAAACTAGAACCTATTTATTAGTCTATTAGTCTTTATTTATCTTAGTATTCCTTATAGTCCCTTACTAATATTCTTAATAGTATAGTATTTATTAATAATTATTAGGCTATAGTAAAAGTAGTAGATATCTTCTTCCTTTTATATTAAGTCCTTTTTTTTAATATTTATATTTATATTTAACTATAAAGTTAGACTTTATAGTGTTTTATTATAAATTCTATATAATAAATATCTAGAAATTATTACTTTTAATAGAAGGAAATTCTTATTACTTTAGATTATTAGTTATAGATTATTAAGATAGTTATACTTTAAAGTCTTTATAATTTATAATAGTCTTAAGCGTAAGCTTATTATTATAAGTTAGTTAAATATCTAAGTCTAAAATAAATTTATATATAATAAGAAGCTTAATACTTAATATATTAAAGTTAATAATATTATATAGCTTTTTTATCTATATATAAAGATTACTTATTAGTATAAAGAATATACTAGGGCTATACCCTAAATAGATATAATAATATTCTAAGATTAATATATAAGGGTATAAGTATATTTAACTAGTAGTAGAGTATATATCCCTATATATTATATCTTCTTTATAATAGTATTTAAGATAATTTAGAGATAATTAAACTTACTTTTTATAGATATACTACTATTACTACTATAATTATTAATAGAAAACTATAAATATAATTACCTCTTAAGTCTTTATATAAAGTAAATTAATTAGAGAATTTATATAGTAATATTAAGGATTATATTTTTCTAATATCTATTTTATTACTAATTAAGGCGCTATAGTAATTATTAGTCTTAGAGTTAAATAATATATTAATAAAAATATAGAGTATCTACTACTATCTTAATAGCTTATATATTTTAAGTATTAGTAGAAAATTAATAATAAGAGATTCTAAAAAACTTAGCTATATATTTCTATATCTTGCCTTAAAGTTACTTATATAGCTAGTTATTTATAGAGTAATAGAATTTAAAGAAATTAGCTAGAAAGTTTATATAAAATAAGAGTATAATATACTATACTTTAAGATCCTTATTATTTATATCTTTATTAAACTAATTTTTTAGTATTTTTATATTTTTATATTTTTTACTTAATACCTTATCTTTATTTACCTTATTAATATATGGCTGAGGCGATGCTTTTAATAACTCTAAATATCCTCTTACCTATTATTAATATTAATATAGTTTAATAGAATCTTTATCTTAATTATCTTAACTTTTTCTAATAACTAATAGAATCTTTACTTTATTAAATAATAGACTCTTTACTTTATTAAATAGTAGACTCTTAGCTTTCTTTAATAAAGAAGGTTATAACTACGTATTACTATTAGAGCTTAAGAGGTTTAAAGGAGTAGGAGTAGGATATTTAGATAAAAAAGATTTAAATAAAGAAGGTTTAGATAAAGAAAGTTTATATAGAGATAGATCTAATTAATAATATAAGTACTAAGATAAATTAAAGACTAAGAGTCTTAAAGAATAGGAGGGTTATTTATTTACCTTAGATACTAAGCTAATTTTCTTACTTTAATAAAAAAGTAAACTAAGATAGGTACCTAGCCTACCTAATATAAAAGCTACTTATAATTTTAATAATAATATAGAAATAAGAGGAGTAAATAATAAATTAGTAAATATTAAGGATAGTAGTTAAAGAGTTACTATTTATAAGTTAATATATATAATTAAAGGACTAAGATTTTACTAACCTTAGTTATCCTATATTATAATATTAATTTTTATAAAAGTCTCTCTTTATATATAATATTAATTTATAGCTTATTATAGTTATTTACTATCCTTAATATCTATTCTTTAATTATTCTTTATCTTATATATAAGAGTAGTATCTAATATACTATTAATTAATTTAGTAATCTTTAATTCCTTTAGAAGTTTACTTAAATAAATATTTTTAAATTATATATTTAAATTATTACTCTATTTCCTAAGATTACTAGCCTTTAGTATAAGACTTATATAAATAACTAAATAATAATAAGATAAATAGTTAATTATAAAGTCTTATAACTTCTATAATTTAAAGGGAAGGAGAGGATAACTTTAAATTAATTTAATAATAGATCTAGAAGTCTCTTTTTTAATTAAAGTTTTAGATTTTCTTATAATACTAGTATTATCTTTAGTAAGTCTTATAAATATTATTATATAAATAATAAATCTAATACTTATTTACTTTAAAAATTTAAGATAGCCTTAGACTACTAAGTAATTATTAAAATAAGATATAAAAGTTTAATTATATTATATCTAAAGAGAAGCAAGTTCTTTTCTAATAAAATTTAAATAAGAAAAGATATTATATTATAGTACTAATATAGTACCTTCTTTAAAAAATTCCTTAAGAATTAATTAATAGCTCTTTAAATAGGCTTATAAAATATATGTCTTTATTTAAGTATTCTTAGTAAAGACTATATTATAATTAAAGCTAGATAGAGATATAATAAAGCTTATCTTTATTATTAATAAAAGTTAAAGGGTAGATATATAAGAAGATAAAAAGGTATAAGAATATAAAAAGTATAGAATAGTAGAAGAAAATAAAAATAATAAAATAAAGAGATAATATAACTTAAGTAATAATAAAATAAATTTAGCTACTTAATAGAAATTAAGATAAGATAAGAGTAAACTTTATAGAAAGTAAATACTTTAGTAAATTTAGCTTAAATTAGAAAATATAATTTAAATATCTTACTTCTACTTATATAGGGTTTATATTTATAATATAAAGAAAGGAGAAGCTATATTATAATAAAATCTCTTTATATATATTAAAGGTTATAAAGGACTTTATTTAAAATTTTATAATATATACTTATTTTATAATAAAATACTATCTCTTTCTAAACTACTCTACCTACTTATATTAAGTATAATTATCTATATATTATATTAAGTAGTACTAGTTAAAATATTAATAATATTATTTAATTTAATTATTATCTCTTATAAGGATTATATAATTTATTCTAAGTTAATTATTTAGCCCTTTAACTTATTTACTTACTTATAGATATTAGATATAGATCCTAATAAAGAGCCTAGGCTTAAGGGAAGAAATAAGGGTTAAGTAAAGCCTTATAAATTTAAAAGTTATTATATATTTTAAAAAGTCTATCCTTCTATTTTCTTAAAAGATATTAGTAATATTATTAATAATAACTCTATATTACTATTTAGTACCTATAAGAAGTTAGTATTATTAAATCTAAAATAAATATAAGTACCTTAAAGTATAATAATTTAGTAGATATATTTAATAATATTTAATAATTAGTTTAAGAATAATATATCTTAATAATATAAATATCTAGCTTTAATTTATAGACTAAATTTAAGCTAAAGTTACTAAGATATCCTATTAAAGTAGCTTTATATCTTAATATTTATATAGTAGTTAATAGTACCTCTAGGGATAATATAATAAGGAAGATAATCTTAATATATCTTATAAGCTTAGTAGTAGTCCTAAGATAGTATTTAATTATCTTAATATAAAATAAAGCTATAATAGATTACTCTTATCTTATATATAATAAAATTATTAAAACTTTTAAAGAGTTATAAAGATATATTAATTAATATCTTATAGTATAAGATATAAAGTATAGAAAAGATCTAAAATATAAAGCCTACTTAAAGAAGGGTAAGATTAATAAACTTTAGAAATAAATTATAATAAGTTTAGAGATAGTAAAGATTAAGTTTATAACTATATTTCTAAGTATACTAAAGATATTAAATATAAATAATATTAGTAATAAAATACTTAAGTATATAAATATAGATATAAATATAAATAATATCTTCTTTATACTTATAGCTAACTTAATATTAATATTATCTAACCTTAAAGTCCTACTACTAAAATTATCTTTTATTTAAGTTATAATAAGATCTAGTCTATATCTTTATCTCTTATAACTTAAGAATTTAAGGAGGATAAAAGAGCTAGAAAGCTTATTATAGATATTTTTAAGATAGATAATAAACTATATTATAATTACTATAAAGAGATACCTTTCTTATTATATAACCTCTACTAGCTCTTCTAAGATAAGATGATATATATATTTATATAGTAGCTAAATAAAATAGGAGTTATTAAAAGTAGGATTAATACTTTTTATAAATATAATAATCTAAAACTAATATAAAAGTAGCTAGGGTTCTATAATATAAATAGATAGAGGGAATAGTTATATTATATTTTATAGAGTATTAAGAATAATTATTTTTACCTAGCTAATTTTACTACCTTAAGTATTATTAATAGGATTATATTAAAGGAATATACTATCTATTATTAGAATATACTAAGTATTATATACTTCTTATTTAAATATAAATCTTTTCTAAATAACCTAAATTATATTCCTATTTAGTTTAGAATAGCTAATAATATATAAGTATATAATAAGATATATATAGGAGACTAGTAGTAGTAAATATAAAATATCTTACTAAAAGATATAATAATTATCCTAATCTTAATTACTATTAATAAAACCTAGATAATATAGCACTATAGAGACTAAAGCTTATAGCTAGTATATATAATAATTAGGAATCTTAATAGATTAACTAGGTAGAACTAAAAAAAACTAAGTTTATTTTTTATTAGCTTAATACTAATTATAAAGGTTAGGAAGAAGTATAATAAATACTTATATATAAAGATATACTATATAATAATAAAGTAAATTTTTAAGTATAAGTTCTTTTACTTAAGATATATATACTAATTTAAGCTAATTTAAGCTAAAGTAGGGTATATTTATAGCTAATAATAATAGTATTTAAAAGCCTTATAAAGTTTAAAATAAATATTTACTATATTAATAGCTTTATAAGATAATACTACCTAATTATTAGTGGTATAATAATAGATTATAAAGAGTAGGTATTAATTATAAAGATAAAGAAAAATTAATACTATAGTATCTATAAGGTATATTTAAATAAATAAGGTAATCTCTTAAAGAAATAGAAATATTATATTTATAATTATATATAAGCTAAACTAGTTAGGTAGTAATTAGCTTAGAAATAAATAGAAGATAGTTTAACTAAAGATACTATAGCTATTTATCTAGTTAAGAACTAGGCTTAGAGATATAGATACTATAATATTTATATACTTATATATATTAATATTTTATATTAATTATTAAAAGGAGTAGTTATAAGACTAATTAATTAGTATATAGCCTTAATAAATAATATTATTAAGATAAATCTAAATACTATAAAAAGAATAAAGAAGTAGAGTAAGAAGAATATATTAAAATCTATAATATCTATTTAGCTTAATAAATATTTTTACTAAATTTTTAAGTTTATAAGCTTAAAACTCTTTAACTACTTTAGTAAGATTAAATAATAAAGTAGTAATAAATAAAAGATAATTATATATTAACTTATTATAGTAATAATACCTTTATTAGCTAAGAAATATAACTTTATAATATACTATTATAAGGTAATTATAGACTTTATTATACTTATAATATATAAAAGCTATAATAAATATACTTTATTTTATTTAGAAGAGGCTATATATTTAATCTACTATCTAAAAATAGTATTTACTTAGTATTAACCCTAATATACTATTTTAAATAATAATAAAAATAAATAAAACTTAGTTTAATATTTTTAAGCTTTATATTATTATATACTATACTAACTTTATTTATTTATATAGGAGTATATAAAGTTTTAATATAGCTTATAATAAGATTATTTATAAGTTTCTATTTAAGTTTTACTATTTAAGAATAAATAAAATAGAAGGTTAAAAGTACTAAATCTTAGCTTATATTATATATTATAATAACTTTAGGGTAATAAATAATAGATATTTTTATAGAAAATCTACTATAGTTTTTAGTATAACTTAAGATATTAATACTATAATTTCTAGGGTATCTTAAGACTTAATAAATATAATAATAATAATAGTAATTTCTAAAGTAGATTTAATAATATTAAAAGAACTAAACTATAATTCTAAGTAATAGTAAAAAGTATTATAAGTACTAGCTAATTTAGAGTTTAAATATAATAGCTTAGTAGATATATTAACTATTTTTATTTAAAAGAGCTAAAAAAGACTAGATAGTAAATTATATAGTAATAAGGATCTTAATAGATATAAAAAGGATTTAATATAGGTAGGGGATTATTTTATTAGAATCTATAGTTTATTAACTTACTAGAAATATAATAGTAAGGACTCTTTAAATATAAACTAGCTTTAAGAAGAAAAAATCTAATATAGCCTATACTAGCGTATAGGAAAAATATAGTAGCGTAACTATATCTAGCTATAGAAGATAAGTCCTAAGCCTAGATATAAGGCTATAGAATCTATAGTTAGAAGTAGTAAATATATAAAGTAACTATAGATAACTATATCTATTCTAGACTATAAATAACTCTAAAGAGATAGAAGGCTATAGATATATATAAGAGTATTTATTAAGATACTATACTAAATAAATAAGAGAGGAATAAGTAAGTTATATAGGATACTTAAAATAAAAAGATAATTATTAAGTAAATTTTATAACTTAAGGCTTTTAAGTACTTAGTATATCTACTATTTATTATATATACTTTATAATATATATCTAGTATTAATAAATAAATAAGTAATAAAGTTCTATATAAATAATTATATTAATTAAGATTAATTTAATACTATCTATAACCTAGAGTTTTAGTTAAATAGTAAAAGGATTATAAATAAGTAAACTAAAAAGTATAGAAATAATAAGGTAGATAGTATTTAATACTAACTATAATTATATAATTTAAAGCTAAATATATATTACCTTAATCCCTAGTTTAGCTAGTTTAGCCTATTTAGCCTCTTTAGACTATTTAGACTATTTAGTCTAGTTTAGCTTAGTTTAGCCTAGTTTAGTATAAAGATAACCTACTATTTACGCTATTAATAATATAGAGTTGCTAAATAAGCTTAGGGCTAGCAAGGAGTAACTTGCGTAGGCTCTATAACTTATAATTTATAGGCCAATCTCCTAAATCACTAATGTGTTTTTACTATTATTATTATCTTTATTATATAATATAGCTATATATCTATCCCTCTTTATATTAATAGATAAATTAATACTTATTTTTTACTTTATTATTAAATTAAATATCTTAAATAGCTATTAAGAATAAATTAATAAAAGTAGGATTAATATATCTTACTTAATAAATTTAAATACTTTAACTAATAGATATATAGTAAACTATATTATAATAATAAATTATATTTCTTCTTATAATAAGACCTCTTTAAAGCTTTTTTATTATTATTAAAATAATTTTTATACTACTACTTTATAATATTCTACTCTTATAAAACTATATTAATAGCTTTATAAGTTATTAGTTAAATGATACTTTTAAATATCTTCTTACTAATATTAATTAAATATAAAAGATTTATTTTTTATTTTTTAATCTTTTTATTATAAGTAATTATTAATTTTTAAATTTACTTTATTATCTTTTTAACTAGTTAGTTAATAGGAGTATATCTATTATAAATATCTTTAATAATAAAGTATAATTTTTTATTACATCTATAAATTCATTTTATACCTAGATAAGTTTAAGATAGAGTAGTATTAGTAGCTTATCTAGACTTAGTAAGGCTTATCTACTTAGTGTTAGAATTAAGTCATGCCTAGATAAAGTAGCTCTAGCTAGGGCTTATCTAAAATTCATCTAAATTCATATACGCTAGTAACGCGCTAGTAAATTTTTTTTAATAATAATAATTATCTATACTATTAGTACTATAACTCTATAACTTTATAGCTCTATAACTCTAACCCTAATATAGAATAATTATATATAAATTTTTTATAAAAATTCTAAATCTAAAATTAGATTTTAAATAGGAATTAAGATAGGCTTTAAAAAGCCTTCTTAAAATTCTTATTTTCAATATTAAGAATTATATTTTAATAAACCTACAATAATATTACTATATATAGTAATATTAGACTATTTTAATATATAATGTTTTTAAGATTTTTTAATATAACTAAATTTAGATAATTTTAAATAAGTTTATAAAGCTATTCTAATTTTACTAAGACTTACTAAGTTTATTCTATAGGTAACTATAGTAGCCCTAAGGCTACATAAAACTTATCTAAAAATAAATTTATAGATATATATTATTAAAAAAATTACTTTAAGTTAAAGTACTATCTTATATAAGCCTTAATAAATTATAGCTTTTTTAGTTTATAGTAGCTACTAATACGCCGCGCAACGGGTTTTTGCCAAGATTTTGACTTTTTTACTCTCTTTTCTTAATAACTTTTTTAATTATTAATATAATTTTAATATTAGGGCATGATTTTAAAGCCTTGCTTAAGGGCTAGAAGATAAAGTAATTTTCACGCTAAACTAATATAGGTTAGTAGAGCTACTAGTGTTTAAAAACAGGGACTCGAAATCGGGTCGGGTTGAGGATTTTCTAAGAACCCGACCCGACCCAACAACCCGATACGCTAATATCTCCACTAACCTATATTAGTTTAGCATAATTAGGGCACCATTTTAAAGCGCTTAAGTAGGGCTTTAAAATAATGCCCTAACATTAAAATTATATTGATAATCAAAAAAGTTATTAATAAAAGAAGATTTCTTTAGAAACGCGCTAAAAAAACCCGACCCGACCCATTGCGCAGCGTAAATTTAATACTTATAAGTCTATATAGAAAGTAGTAATAATATAAAAAAATTTTTTATAAAGCACTAAAGTAGTAGCAATATCTATAAGTGTTAGTGATTTAATCCTAGCGATAGTGACATCCTCATCCACGGTAGTGGTGGTGGTAGTGGTGGTGATAATAGGTGGTTTACCCTACCAAAAAAGTCAAAACAGGGGACTGCCACTAAGAAAAACAGGGGACTGTCCGCAGCCAGGTCGGTTATCAGCCCTTGGTAGGAGGGTATTAAGATAATGGTCGCAGGTGTGCAAAGGTAGTATGGAGTAGTAGTAGGTGTCAATTTATTGTCTGTCCCTAATAATTAAAGAATTATGTACGCATCCCGAGCTAGATACGATAAAGGGTATTCAAGGAAGAAGGATACCTGGTGGGTTATGGTGGTTTAGGGTGTGCTAAGCGCGCGAGGCCCGTAGGATTTTGGGGCTGAGGCTGGGCCCGCGGGGCTTGGCTCGAGGGGCTCTAAGCCACGCTTCCGTACGGAGAATGACAAGATAAGTCTTGACCTGCGCTAGTAAAGGTTGCCACACAGCGCTATGATTTTAAACCTATAAGCCAACCCCAAGCCCCTAGAGCTCGGCCGCTAATAAGGGGTAAGCCCTCAAAGGCACCTCTAAAGTAGCCTGATAACCGATGCAGTAAGGGCAATCTTGGCATAACATTATAGACGGCGCTCTGCGTAGTATGCCACGGGGTCAAGACGTATCTTGTCATTCTCCGTATTTCCACCACAGAAAACCCTCTTCTCTCAACACATACCCAGATCCGCTACCGCTCTGCTGAATAGCTGCCTGCCAATGCCAGCTCCTTATATAGAGCCGATGAGGCCAAGCAACGTGACGTTATTCAGATCTTCAGAGACATCTCAATCGAGACTGAATTGCCTCCCGGATGAGCTAGTTCAGAAGATATTAGATTTTGCCATGTTGAGCAAGTCACCATTATATCTAGACGAATTCCTCAGAGCTTCCACAGAGGCCGAGCACAATAGAGTCGGGAAGACTTCCCATGGCAAGAATGGAAGTGCAAAAAGTCCATCTCCGTCGGACAACCTTTACGATTGCTTGGATTCGACCCAACAAATACATCTCCGGGATTGGCGTCTGATCAATGGGACATGCAAACGATTCCGCCGGCTAGGCAAAGAAGCCTTTTTCTCCAGCAAAACCTTTCACATGGACCCTGTTCAAGCCGAAAAGCTGCAAAACCTGCAACTTACACGGCTCAGTGCCGAAGATCAAGAGGCCGCACTAAAATTCATTCCCTCGATCGTCTTCTTTCTATCGCCTGTGGGATCGCCAAGCCCCTTCCTAACCTTGCCTCGCTGCGTCTCAGCTTTTCGACGTCTAGCTCACCTTGATCTTATTCTTGGCATTCACAAGGGAGAGCCCATCAATGACATTAAGACAGCCTGGGATGCAAGGACAGCTCCATCGCACTTCGTAGATGCCCTTGCTTCAATCGGGTTTCCGGTGGATGATATCCAGATCCAAGTCTTGACGTTCTCAGGAGCGTTGAGGTACCACGAGGAATGTTTGATAAGTCGTGTATACCCCGTTCTCGAGGTAATAGCAAGGGCGAAGGCAAAGAAAGATCCAAAGAAGGCAATCAGAGCTGCTTTCCCTTGAATTCATGGTCCCTAGGGTGAGAACCTGGTGTGGTGATCCATTAGGAGATGTGTTGCGAACAGAACAAGACTTAGTGGTCTCTGTAAGATAGAGAGCGATGTTCTTCTCAAGATTACACAAAACATTCTCAGGATTCTTCTTACGTTGAGTGATTCCCTTCCCATAATTATAGTTTCTGATTTTGAGACATCAGCTCCTTTATTTCATACAATACGGACTTTCAGGGAGAAACTGTATTATGGCCGATTATGACCCGACAGAGGAAGGTTTTATACATCTTCCTGTCACGGCCCGTAGTATAACTTTCGTAGACCAGCGACAATGGAAGTCTAGCTTTCCCGCATGTTCCAGACCGCCAACCACTAGAATGCCCTCATTATTTTGGACTCCGGTGTTGGAGCGCCTTGCCGTATTACCGTGAACACGAGTAATGCTCAATCACAACCGCATGACGATTTTGCAGCACTAAGCAATGGACAATTGGAAAGGATGCAACAACAGGCTCGTACGGCGGCTTTCGTTGGCTATCATATGGTAGTATGCTCACGTCGTCAACTTTTGGAAGTAAGGTTAGTACGTGACTTATTAATACTGAAATGATGATTGAGGCAATAATATTGTGGGCAGCTACGATTGGAAGCATGTCTCTTCTATTCAGCTAAACTCGTAATTCTTCTTCAGGTGTAACACGGTCATAATATGTGACTCCAATCATCCCTCATTTTTTGAAATCATGGTTGCATTTCGACAAGCCTACCGAATTCCATCATTCGATAAATCGAAGAACGCAAAGAGTTTTAGAGTACTAAACCCTAGTAAACTCCCAAACGATCCCATCAGCTCCCCCCTCCCCAGTCTTTGCCAGCTTCTCCACACCTTCCTCCTCCTTGGTTCCCACGTGCCAAAGCCTCTCGTAATGCGTCATAAGTAAGACACAGCCTCCCTCCGGCCTCATTCTAACGCAAAAGTACTCCCAACTGCGATGCCGTTCGGCTGAGCAGCATAGTTTCCCTTTTGCGTCATGACCCAGGAATTTACCAGAAACAGTATTCTGGAAGCCGAGCCAGCCTTTGGTTTCCACGCACCTCCAGTAGACGGAGTCACGACCATTTGACTCTGTCAGCAAAATTTGCCCATCACGTAGCGTAAGCAGGTGCCCGAACAAGACAGAGCGGATGATGAAAGTGGAGCCGGGCCAAGGAACCAAGGCGGAGCTGGGTTCGGCGCCTCTGAATGGGCCGTGATCATCTAGGAGGTCGGCGGCGGCTTCGGTTTCGGGTGGTGTTGCTGCTGTGTAGTTTGTGGAGTCTTCGTCTGGCATGGATTCATGGTCGACTTGGCTGAGAACCATGATGGCGGCCGGCTGGTTAGTTGGGGTCGAGACGGTGTTGTTGTCTTAGGCATAGGATGTTGATACTCTGAATCGCGCGATTCGGTCGATTTTTAGATAGTGTTACACGCCGGCAGCAATACTAGGTAGTGGGTGTGACCAATAGTCAGTACACAAAGTAATCTACAGATTGCGCCCGCTACCCTGTAGATCACGCAGTACCCTGTAGGATAGGTAGCCCCAATGTCGGATCCTCGACTAAGACGGGGCTTAGCTAAATAAAGCAAGGTCTTAATACTCATTGGTGCTCGTTCAAAAACTATTTAAGTTTTAGCCCTTCTTTAAGTGCTAGTATTACTTATTAAGATTATAATTATAATTATAAGGTATAGAGGTAATAGATTAATATTCTAAAGTCCTATCTAAGAGTAGAGTCTATTTTATAAAATAAAGATAAAAAAATTCTAAGAGAGAACATCAGCATTTTTGAAACCAGCTCAGAGCTTAGGGCCATGTTTTGGGTCGGCCCGAGCGCTGCTTGCGCGCCCTAAGCATGCCCCGAACACCGAGGTATGCTCGTGAGCGCTCAGAGCGCCCTGAGCATTTACCTAATTTATGAGCAGGTTTAGCAAGTGATTTTTTGATGTTAGTAGGATCTACATAATAACGGGAATGCCATAGAGCATGCCATGTCAACGTTGATGGCTCAAAAACATGCGCAATCGATTGAGCATCAAATTTCTATGCGGGGGCGTATCAGCGGCCATCGCATGGCCATCCATCCATGGCCATCCACCACCATCACCATCACCATCACCATCACCATCACATCCATCCATCCATCCATCCATCCATCCATCGCAGCGCGCATAGCAGTGCGCATGGCAGTGCGCATAGTAGAGTGCGCAGAGCAGTGTGCATGGCAGCGCGCGCATAAAGAATCCCATTGCGCGCGTACAAATGAGCGAGCATTTTGGTAGATTTTTGGTAATTTGTCGAAGATATTTGTACCCAGGAGCGGGGACATAAGATAATTCGGCTCGAGCCCGCTCGCGAGCGCTAAAAGCGCTCAATGCCGGGGCCCGAAAAATTGCTGATGAAGTCACTAGTACTTTAATATAAGGTATATAATAATAAATATTAAATAACTAAAATAAATATTAAATAGCTAAAATAAATATTAAATAGCTAAAATATAAAGATATAATAGATACTTAAGAATTTTAAAAGATAAATATTAAATAAGAAAAATAAAATAAATATAAGAAAATTTAGAAAAAAAGTATTCTAAGAACTATAATAATACCTCTCTCTTATTATTTATATTCTTAAATAAATATTTAATTTAATCTTTTCTACTTTATTAAGAAGAGTAGATTATTACTATTATTATTAAAATTAAGTTTAAACCTCTTTATATTAAATTCTAAGTTACTTATTTCTTTAAAATCTTTTAACTTAGTCTTGAAAGTAGTTTAGATATTATAGCCTAAATAATTTAAGTACTAAAGGAAATAAGCTTTTAAAATAGTTATAAAATTATAAATATTTCTAAAAAGTTCTTAAAAAGGCTTATTAAAATTTTTTTAATATATATTAAACTTTAGTTAAGAATACTTTATCTTAAAGTTAATAATAGTTATTATAGAGTAATATTTCTTACCTTAAATATTAATTATAAGATAAAATATTAAAGGTACTTAACTTAAAGATAAATTATTAATAAAAAATTTAAAAAGGCTAGTATAAAAGATATTATAATAAAATTAATTTAAAAGAAGCTTTAAGTAGTAACTATAAAAATTAATGACTTAAATAAAAAAAGCTGTTTAAATTTATTTAAAAGCTTTTTTATAGGCTATTAATATTAAAATAGGATTAACTTATCCTTAATTTAATTAGTTATAGAAGGAAGAGTAAGTATATATAATTAATAATTAAATACTAAGGCCTTATTTAATTATTTTTATTAATTAAGCTTTATTTTATTATTAAATTTTAATACTCTTACTTAATTTAATTGTTTTTATTAATTAAGCTTTATTTTATTATTAAATTTTAATACTCTTACTTAATTTATATACTTTATAAGCTCTATCTATCCTATATATAACATATAGCTTATATAAGGCTTATAAAGTCTATATAAGGCCTATAAGGTATATAAGACTCTTATAATAAATAGCTTATCTTAAGCTAGATTATTACTTAAAGTTTTAAAATATTAAAATAACTATATCTAACTATCTAAAAATAAAAAATAAGAATAATTAATTTTAAATATTTAAATTCTATTTTTTAATATTTTAATATTTTTTAAATTTTTATTTAGACCTCTAATCTATATACACTATTTTTATATTAAATAATAATTAAATACTTTATAAAAAGGTAGTTTTTATATATATATAATACTTAATTATTATTATATAAGGCTTAAATAATAATATCTAAAAATATTATATAAGGTACTAAAGAGGCCTAAATAGTAATACTTAATAACTCTTATAAAAGCCTTATTTCTAAATATTCCCTTAGGGCCCTACTCCTATATATTTATATATATTATGTTAGGATTTAGTATTATAGTAAAAGATATTTATTTTCTATATTTTAAAATCCTACTAAGTACTTCTTTAAGCTAAGTAAACTATAATAGTTCCTCTTAATAAAAAAAGCTATTACTTATAATAGTATCTATTATTAAAAGATATAGAGTATAGAACATATGTTAATTATTCTAGCTTAAGAGAGAATATCCTATTATAGTAAGATCTTTATTAAGTACTTAGAGATATTTATTACTTAAGTTAAGTACTTCTATACCTTAGATTTTAATACTCTTCATTAGCAATTTTTTGGGCCCTAGCATTAAGCGCTTTTAGCGCTCGCGAGCAGGCTTAAGCTGAATTATCTTATATCCCCGCTCCTAAGTATAAATATCTTTAATAAATTACTAAAAATCTACTAAAATGCTCGCTTATTTATGCGCGCGTAATGGGATTCTTTACGCGCGCGCTGCTATGCGCACTGCTCTGCGCACTGCTATACGCACTGCTATGCGCGCTGCGATGGATGGATGGATGGATGGATGGATGGATGGATGGATGGATGGATGGATGGATGTGATGGTGATGGTGATAGTGATGGTGATGGTGATGGTGATGGTGATGGTGGTGGATGGCCATAGACAGATGGCCATGGATGGATTGCCATGTGATGGCCAAGGATGAATGTCATGCAATGACCGCTGATACGCCCCCGCATAGAAATTTGATGCTCAATCAATTACGCATGTTTTTAAGCCATTAACATTGACATGGCATGCTCTATGGTATTCCCGTTATTATATAGATCCTACTAATATCAAAAAATCACTTACTAAACCTACTTATAAATTAGGTAAATGCTTAGGGCGCTCTAAGCGCTTATGAGCATACCTCAGTATTCAGGGCATGCTCAGGGCGCGCAAGCAGCGCTTGGGCCGACCCAAAACATGGCCCTAAGCTCTGAGCTGGTTTCAAAAATGCTGATGTTACTTAAATATTATAGGGCTACTACTACTATCGAAACCTAGGGGCTAAGACATGGCCTAGCGACTTAAATAAGTGAGTTATTAAGCATGCCTTAGCACTTAGTAAGATTCTTGCTTATAGGGCCTTCTATATCTTATTAATTAACTAACTTATATCTATACCTTTTAATAGATTATAAGCACTTAATATTATTAATATATATATAAATAATCCTCTGGCATCTTAACTAGCCTATTAATAGACTATTAGGGGGTATAATTAGTTATTATAATATATATAAAGTTAAAAATTTAGTAGTTAGAAGTTACTAAGATCTTCTATTATTAGACCTTAGCTTAGTATTTAAGTTATTCTAACACTATATTTTAGCTTAGTATTTAAGTTCTCTTAGTTACTATACCTTAATAAGCTTAATAGCTAGTCCTAGCTATTACTAAGCCCTAATAAAATAAATACCTTAGTTATATTTTAGCTATTAATTATTTAACTATAAGTAGGTATTACTTACTAGAGGTAATTATCCTTTATATATATTATTAACCCCTTACTAGCTATTATTATTACTATTAGCTATTAAATGCTTCTAGTTATTACTAGCTATTAATTGCTGCTAGTTATTAAGTACTTTTAGCTATACTAGTTACTAAGTTCTTCTAGTTATACTAGCTATCTAAATAATCTAGCTAATATATTTAAAGATATATACCTTAAAGATACTATTAAGTAGTATTAATAAAATAGATATTTTTCTACTCTATCTTAAATTTACTATTTAAAATAATTCTAACTTAAAATCTTTATTAATAATATTAATATTAATTATATAGCTATAGGCCTACTACTACTTAAGCCTCTTTTAAAATATTAATTTATTTAATTTACCCTAAAATAAACTTATACTTAATAATAACTTTAAGAGAAGACTTTCTTCTATATATACTATATAGTTACTAAAATTATTAAGAGATATTTTAAGGACTTTATTTATTAATAATATAAATAACCTTAAAGAGAGCTATTATTTAAAAAGAATTTATTAAAAAGCTATTACTATTATTTACTCTTATTTATTAATAAGTTATTACTAAGCTTTTAAAAACTCTTAGTACTTAATATACTAAGCTTAACTAATATCTATAGACTATAAATATACTTTATTTATTTTATACCCTTATTTATATCACTAAATATTAAATATAACTTAAGTATTATATTATTATATCTAATAAGCTCTTATCTACCTTTAAGGATATTAAGGAGCTTAATAACTATAGTAAGTACCTTAAATAATCTTACAATATTAAAAATAGACTAAAATAATATACTTTATAGAAGTATATTAATAAGAATAACTCTTTATATATAAAATCTATTATAAAATACTTAGACTAAATAGAATAGATTTAAAAGAATAAGGCTATTATTAAGTATATTAATAAGTACCTCTCTATATCTCTTTAAAATATCTATAAATCTATCTTAATTTCATAGAAGAAGCTTAAGATTACGCTGCGCAATGGGTCGGGTTCAGGTTGGGTCGGGTTTTGGGTTGGNTTTTTATTAATTAAGCTTTATTTTATTATTAAATTTTAATACTCTTACTTAATTTAATTGTTTTTATTAATTAAGCTTTATTTTATTATTAAATTTTAATACTCTTACTTAATTTATATACTTTATAAGCTCTATCTATCCTATATATAACATATAGCTTATATAAGGCTTATAAAGTCTATATAAGGCCTATAAGGTATATAAGACTCTTATAATAAATAGCTTATCTTAAGCTAGATTATTACTTAAAGTTTTAAAATATTAAAATAACTATATCTAACTATCTAAAAATAAAAAATAAGAATAATTAATTTTAAATATTTAAATTCTATTTTTTAATATTTTAATATTTTTTAAATTTTTATTTAGACCTCTAATCTATATACACTATTTTTATATTAAATAATAATTAAATACTTTATAAAAAGGTAGTTTTTATATATATATAATACTTAATTATTATTATATAAGGCTTAAATAATAATATCTAAAAATATTATATAAGGTACTAAAGAGGCCTAAATAGTAATACTTAATAACTCTTATAAAAGCCTTATTTCTAAATATTCCCTTAGGGCCCTACTCCTATATATTTATATATATTATGTTAGGATTTAGTATTATAGTAAAAGATATTTATTTTCTATATTTTAAAATCCTACTAAGTACTTCTTTAAGCTAAGTAAACTATAATAGTTCCTCTTAATAAAAAAAGCTATTACTTATAATAGTATCTATTATTAAAAGATATAGAGTATAGAACATATGTTAATTATTCTAGCTTAAGAGAGAATATCCTATTATAGTAAGATCTTTATTAAGTACTTAGAGATATTTATTACTTAAGTTAAGTACTTCTATACCTTAGATTTTAATACTCTTCATTAGCAATTTTTTGGGCCCTAGCATTAAGCGCTTTTAGCGCTCGCGAGCAGGCTTAAGCTGAATTATCTTATATCCCCGCTCCTAAGTATAAATATCTTTAATAAATTACTAAAAATCTACTAAAATGCTCGCTTATTTATGCGCGCGTAATGGGATTCTTTACGCGCGCGCTGCTATGCGCACTGCTCTGCGCACTGCTATACGCACTGCTATGCGCGCTGCGATGGATGGATGGATGGATGGATGGATGGATGGATGGATGGATGGATGGATGGATGTGATGGTGATGGTGATAGTGATGGTGATGGTGATGGTGATGGTGATGGTGGTGGATGGCCATAGACAGATGGCCATGGATGGATTGCCATGTGATGGCCAAGGATGAATGTCATGCAATGACCGCTGATACGCCCCCGCATAGAAATTTGATGCTCAATCAATTACGCATGTTTTTAAGCCATTAACATTGACATGGCATGCTCTATGGTATTCCCGTTATTATATAGATCCTACTAATATCAAAAAATCACTTACTAAACCTACTTATAAATTAGGTAAATGCTTAGGGCGCTCTAAGCGCTTATGAGCATACCTCAGTATTCAGGGCATGCTCAGGGCGCGCAAGCAGCGCTTGGGCCGACCCAAAACATGGCCCTAAGCTCTGAGCTGGTTTCAAAAATGCTGATGTTACTTAAATATTATAGGGCTACTACTACTATCGAAACCTAGGGGCTAAGACATGGCCTAGCGACTTAAATAAGTGAGTTATTAAGCATGCCTTAGCACTTAGTAAGATTCTTGCTTATAGGGCCTTCTATATCTTATTAATTAACTAACTTATATCTATACCTTTTAATAGATTATAAGCACTTAATATTATTAATATATATATAAATAATCCTCTGGCATCTTAACTAGCCTATTAATAGACTATTAGGGGGTATAATTAGTTATTATAATATATATAAAGTTAAAAATTTAGTAGTTAGAAGTTACTAAGATCTTCTATTATTAGACCTTAGCTTAGTATTTAAGTTATTCTAACACTATATTTTAGCTTAGTATTTAAGTTCTCTTAGTTACTATACCTTAATAAGCTTAATAGCTAGTCCTAGCTATTACTAAGCCCTAATAAAATAAATACCTTAGTTATATTTTAGCTATTAATTATTTAACTATAAGTAGGTATTACTTACTAGAGGTAATTATCCTTTATATATATTATTAACCCCTTACTAGCTATTATTATTACTATTAGCTATTAAATGCTTCTAGTTATTACTAGCTATTAATTGCTGCTAGTTATTAAGTACTTTTAGCTATACTAGTTACTAAGTTCTTCTAGTTATACTAGCTATCTAAATAATCTAGCTAATATATTTAAAGATATATACCTTAAAGATACTATTAAGTAGTATTAATAAAATAGATATTTTTCTACTCTATCTTAAATTTACTATTTAAAATAATTCTAACTTAAAATCTTTATTAATAATATTAATATTAATTATATAGCTATAGGCCTACTACTACTTAAGCCTCTTTTAAAATATTAATTTATTTAATTTACCCTAAAATAAACTTATACTTAATAATAACTTTAAGAGAAGACTTTCTTCTATATATACTATATAGTTACTAAAATTATTAAGAGATATTTTAAGGACTTTATTTATTAATAATATAAATAACCTTAAAGAGAGCTATTATTTAAAAAGAATTTATTAAAAAGCTATTACTATTATTTACTCTTATTTATTAATAAGTTATTACTAAGCTTTTAAAAACTCTTAGTACTTAATATACTAAGCTTAACTAATATCTATAGACTATAAATATACTTTATTTATTTTATACCCTTATTTATATCACTAAATATTAAATATAACTTAAGTATTATATTATTATATCTAATAAGCTCTTATCTACCTTTAAGGATATTAAGGAGCTTAATAACTATAGTAAGTACCTTAAATAATCTTACAATATTAAAAATAGACTAAAATAATATACTTTATAGAAGTATATTAATAAGAATAACTCTTTATATATAAAATCTATTATAAAATACTTAGACTAAATAGAATAGATTTAAAAGAATAAGGCTATTATTAAGTATATTAATAAGTACCTCTCTATATCTCTTTAAAATATCTATAAATCTATCTTAATTTCATAGAAGAAGCTTAAGATTACGCTGCGCAATGGGTCGGGTTCAGGTTGGGTCGGGTTTTGGGTTGGGTTTAGAGGCCTGACCAAAAACCCGACCTGAACCCGACCCGGTGGCAGGTTTTCAGGTTTAAACCTGAAAACCCGACGGGCCCCTGTCAGGCCCCTATTCTATGCCCTATTTAGCATAGCGATGCCCCCTAAGATGTCGCTGTCGCCCCCAAAGATGTCGTTGTCGCATGTCGATGTTATGTCGCTGTCGCTGTCGCATGGCATGTCGCTGTCGCATGGCATGGCATCCATCCATCCATCCATCCATCATGGCCATCCATCAATCTATCATGGCCATCCATCATGGCCATCCATCCATCATGGCCATCCATCCATCATGGCCATCCATCAATCTATCATGGCCATCCATCCATCATGGCCATCCATCCATCCATCGATCGCATCCATCGCATGCGCATGGCCATGTTGCATGGCAATAGCCATGGCGATGGCCATTATTAGAATGATTATTAGATTATTTTAGGCCTGACAGAGGCCCGTCGGGTTATCAGGTTTAAACCCAACCCGTGCCAAGAAAAACCCGACCCGACCTGAACCCGTTACGTCGGGTTCAGGTCGGGTTCAGGTCGGGTTCAGGTTCAGGTCGGGTGAGAAAAAGTCCAACCCGACCCGACCCGTTGCGCAGCGTACTTAAGATAGACCTTACTTCTAAAGAAATTAACTTTATTTATAATATCTTTATTAAATTTAAGTTCTTTAGCCTCTCTTAATATAATAATTTAAATAGTTATTATAAATAATTTATAAAGATCTATAATAAAATAAAGTACTTTAGCTCTTTACTTAAGCTTAATAACTTATAGTTAATTATTTATTTCTATAATAATTTAAGTTTTATCTATAATTTTTATATTACTTAGTTTAATAAGCTTTATTAAAAGATATTAAAAATTAATAAGATAAATAAACATAAACTTAGCTATACTATACTATATTTAAAGAACTTAAAAGTAATACTAGCTTATAGCTCTATAACAATATTTAATATATAGCCTATAATAAATTACTAGTTATTTATTTAACCTATTAACCTTAAAGCTCTCTAGTATATTTAGACTTAATATAATTATAAATTAAGATATATTATTAAAGTCCTTAAGCTTATAAAATATTATAATAAGCTTAATTATAACTATACTAATTATATTAATAATTATAAGCCCTAATATAATAAATAGTAAGATAATAATAATAAAAACTCTTAGCTTAATAAAAAATCTAAATCTAATAAAGATAAAGATAAAAATAAAGATAATAAGCTTAAAGATAAGATTCATACTATTAGAAATAATAGTAGCTTTAGTAATATTAATACTAATATTACTATTACTTAACTTAATATTATAACTTACTTTATAAATTTATTATTTAATATTAAGTCTTAGATATTTAATTATTAAGGCTAGCTATTATATTATTAAGGACTTTTTAGTATTTACCTCTATATAAAACTTACCTACCTTAATTTCTATTATAGGTATAACTAGTAATAATAGTATTATAGTTATAAATATAATTAAGCTACTATATTAAATACCTAATAATTCTATAAATCTTATTATTAATAGTATTCTCTACTTTCTAAGAGCTAATACTAATCTTATCTTATCCTTAAAGCTTTAATAAATAAGTTATCCCCTTAAATTTATTAATAAAAATATTATAATTAATTAAAATAGTATATTTATAAAGCTTTAAAATACTAACCTCTACTATATTAATATAAGTTTTAAAGCTATTATACTTTATACTTAAGTAACTATAATAGCTATAATAGCCTATAATTAAGAGGTTATAAATTATTATTATTAATTTATAAAGTATTTAAGTAAATAAGATATATTAAAGCTCCTTTAAATTATTAATAATATTAATTTAAATTATTTTTTAAGTAATAAAGACTATTATTATATTATCTATATTAAAACTTAAATAAAGAAGTTTTCTTATTAAGGCTATATTAAACTTAGCTACTATAAAAATAAGCTTATTTATATTAATATCTTTAGCTTAATTAAAGATACTTTCTTATATACTTAATATCTTTACCTACTAATAGAAGATATTATTAAGGTATATATAGGGTATCTAATACTTAATAAATCTATAGCTTTAATACTTATAAGTTTTAATTTATATTAAAGAATAATTAAGTAACTTAATTAGCTTATTTATTAACTTTATATTAATAAGAATAGTAACTATAAGTTTAATCTTTATAATAACTATTATTATAAGTATAATATTATTTAGGTACTCTCTATCCTTATTAATCTATAAATAAATAGGGTAGCTAAGTATTAAGAGTAAATAATTATAACTATTACTTATTTCTTCCTTTAAGAAAATAAGCTACCTTATAAGCTTATTCTAAAAATAATTAGTATAGCTATCTAGCTTAAAAATTAGATAATAAAGATAAAAGATAGAAAGACTCTATATAAACTTTTAAATAAAGGATATCTTAACTTAAGCTTCCTAAAATAACCTAGTTACTATAATATATACTAAAAATAAAATTCTTTAAACTAACGTTAATCTAAATTTTAACTCTAGTTTTAAAAAGAGTTACTTTATTAATTTTAAAGATAATTACTTTTATTAAATACTAATACTAATAAGTAATATTTTATAATTTATTTATATTAAATAGCTACTAAAAAAGCTATTTAAGTAGCCTATCTTATTTATACCTCTACTTATAAAATAATTAATACCTTATATAAGAGGAGAAATAAGATTTAATATCTTAAAGTAGGCTTAAGCTATTAAAATACTATAATTATTAATTAATATTAATTATCTATTTAACTCTATTCCTCTTCTAAAGATAACTTAATTTATTAATTTTAATATAGATAATTTCTTTATAGTAGGAGGAGATACTTTAGAGATAAATATTTAGGTAACTTAAATAATATCTTAAAAATAAATACCTTAAGTAACTTAAATAATNGTGGCAGGTTTTCAGGTTTAAACCTGAAAACCCGACGGGCCCCTGTCAGGCCCCTATTCTATGCCCTATTTAGCATAGCGATGCCCCCTAAGATGTCGCTGTCGCCCCCAAAGATGTCGTTGTCGCATGTCGATGTTATGTCGCTGTCGCTGTCGCATGGCATGTCGCTGTCGCATGGCATGGCATCCATCCATCCATCCATCCATCATGGCCATCCATCAATCTATCATGGCCATCCATCATGGCCATCCATCCATCATGGCCATCCATCCATCATGGCCATCCATCAATCTATCATGGCCATCCATCCATCATGGCCATCCATCCATCCATCGATCGCATCCATCGCATGCGCATGGCCATGTTGCATGGCAATAGCCATGGCGATGGCCATTATTAGAATGATTATTAGATTATTTTAGGCCTGACAGAGGCCCGTCGGGTTATCAGGTTTAAACCCAACCCGTGCCAAGAAAAACCCGACCCGACCTGAACCCGTTACGTCGGGTTCAGGTCGGGTTCAGGTCGGGTTCAGGTTCAGGTCGGGTGAGAAAAAGTCCAACCCGACCCGACCCGTTGCGCAGCGTACTTAAGATAGACCTTACTTCTAAAGAAATTAACTTTATTTATAATATCTTTATTAAATTTAAGTTCTTTAGCCTCTCTTAATATAATAATTTAAATAGTTATTATAAATAATTTATAAAGATCTATAATAAAATAAAGTACTTTAGCTCTTTACTTAAGCTTAATAACTTATAGTTAATTATTTATTTCTATAATAATTTAAGTTTTATCTATAATTTTTATATTACTTAGTTTAATAAGCTTTATTAAAAGATATTAAAAATTAATAAGATAAATAAACATAAACTTAGCTATACTATACTATATTTAAAGAACTTAAAAGTAATACTAGCTTATAGCTCTATAACAATATTTAATATATAGCCTATAATAAATTACTAGTTATTTATTTAACCTATTAACCTTAAAGCTCTCTAGTATATTTAGACTTAATATAATTATAAATTAAGATATATTATTAAAGTCCTTAAGCTTATAAAATATTATAATAAGCTTAATTATAACTATACTAATTATATTAATAATTATAAGCCCTAATATAATAAATAGTAAGATAATAATAATAAAAACTCTTAGCTTAATAAAAAATCTAAATCTAATAAAGATAAAGATAAAAATAAAGATAATAAGCTTAAAGATAAGATTCATACTATTAGAAATAATAGTAGCTTTAGTAATATTAATACTAATATTACTATTACTTAACTTAATATTATAACTTACTTTATAAATTTATTATTTAATATTAAGTCTTAGATATTTAATTATTAAGGCTAGCTATTATATTATTAAGGACTTTTTAGTATTTACCTCTATATAAAACTTACCTACCTTAATTTCTATTATAGGTATAACTAGTAATAATAGTATTATAGTTATAAATATAATTAAGCTACTATATTAAATACCTAATAATTCTATAAATCTTATTATTAATAGTATTCTCTACTTTCTAAGAGCTAATACTAATCTTATCTTATCCTTAAAGCTTTAATAAATAAGTTATCCCCTTAAATTTATTAATAAAAATATTATAATTAATTAAAATAGTATATTTATAAAGCTTTAAAATACTAACCTCTACTATATTAATATAAGTTTTAAAGCTATTATACTTTATACTTAAGTAACTATAATAGCTATAATAGCCTATAATTAAGAGGTTATAAATTATTATTATTAATTTATAAAGTATTTAAGTAAATAAGATATATTAAAGCTCCTTTAAATTATTAATAATATTAATTTAAATTATTTTTTAAGTAATAAAGACTATTATTATATTATCTATATTAAAACTTAAATAAAGAAGTTTTCTTATTAAGGCTATATTAAACTTAGCTACTATAAAAATAAGCTTATTTATATTAATATCTTTAGCTTAATTAAAGATACTTTCTTATATACTTAATATCTTTACCTACTAATAGAAGATATTATTAAGGTATATATAGGGTATCTAATACTTAATAAATCTATAGCTTTAATACTTATAAGTTTTAATTTATATTAAAGAATAATTAAGTAACTTAATTAGCTTATTTATTAACTTTATATTAATAAGAATAGTAACTATAAGTTTAATCTTTATAATAACTATTATTATAAGTATAATATTATTTAGGTACTCTCTATCCTTATTAATCTATAAATAAATAGGGTAGCTAAGTATTAAGAGTAAATAATTATAACTATTACTTATTTCTTCCTTTAAGAAAATAAGCTACCTTATAAGCTTATTCTAAAAATAATTAGTATAGCTATCTAGCTTAAAAATTAGATAATAAAGATAAAAGATAGAAAGACTCTATATAAACTTTTAAATAAAGGATATCTTAACTTAAGCTTCCTAAAATAACCTAGTTACTATAATATATACTAAAAATAAAATTCTTTAAACTAACGTTAATCTAAATTTTAACTCTAGTTTTAAAAAGAGTTACTTTATTAATTTTAAAGATAATTACTTTTATTAAATACTAATACTAATAAGTAATATTTTATAATTTATTTATATTAAATAGCTACTAAAAAAGCTATTTAAGTAGCCTATCTTATTTATACCTCTACTTATAAAATAATTAATACCTTATATAAGAGGAGAAATAAGATTTAATATCTTAAAGTAGGCTTAAGCTATTAAAATACTATAATTATTAATTAATATTAATTATCTATTTAACTCTATTCCTCTTCTAAAGATAACTTAATTTATTAATTTTAATATAGATAATTTCTTTATAGTAGGAGGAGATACTTTAGAGATAAATATTTAGGTAACTTAAATAATATCTTAAAAATAAATACCTTAAGTAACTTAAATAATATTTTAGAAAATAATTAATTAAATTTTTAAGATATATTATATTAATACCCTTATTTTTATAAGCTAACTAAATTACTAAATACCTCTAATAAGCTAGATCCTATCACCCTAGCTATTATTAAGGCTATTAAGAATAAAAATAAAAATATTAAGAGACTTACTTAAACTATTACTAACCTATTAATAAAAAATCCTATAAACTATAATAAGCCTTAAACCTATAAAGAAGTAATAGCTAACTAATATTATAAAATAAATTAATAATTAAGAATATAAGATAAAATTAACTTATTATTAAAGAATAATATATAGATACTTATTATACCTCCTAAAAAGGCTAATATTCTTAATAGGAAATAAGTCTATAAATATAAATAAGGGGCTAATAATATAATAATCTAATATAAGGCCTAATAAATAATCTATAGCTTCTAATAATAAGAAGGGATTAATTTTTATAAGATCTTTACTACTATAGTTAAGCCTATAAATTATAAAGCTCTCTTTACTATTATAATAGCCTATAAACTAGAGATTAAGTAAATAGATATTAAAGAAGTATTTTTTTATAGAGATATAAATATTAATATCTATATCTATTAGCCTACTAGCTTTAATAATAGCTTAAGGTATATCTATAAGCTTAATAAGGCCTTATATAAATTTAAATAGTCTTTATATATTTAATACTATTATCTACTAAATTATCTTATTACTTTAAATTATAAGCTCCTTACTAAAGACTATAGTATATTTTTATATTCTAAGCTTAATATAATTATTACTATCTATATTAATAACCTATTTATTATTAGCTTAAATTCTTATAATATTATTTAGCTTGAGGCTTAGCTATCTAATAAATTTTAAATATTAAACCTAGGGCCCTACTAATACTACTTAAGTATAGTTATTATATAGAATTAACTAAATTAAACTCTATATTTAAGTTAGAAGGGCTATATTTATAATATCCTTACTAATTATAGTATATTTAAGTATAAAGTTGAAAATAAAGATAAGAATTTATTTATATATATATTAATAAAATTAACTTACTTATAACTACCTATTAAAGACTTTATTATTTTTAAATAGGCCTATAAATAATATTAGTTTACTATTAGATTATTAATATATATTATAATAAATACTAGGCCTAATATTACTTATATAGTCTTAGTAGTTAGTTATTATATATCTAACTTAAATAATAACTATTAAATAGTAATAAAATAGATCTTTTAATATTTATAAGATATTTTATAGCTTAAACTTATTTATAAGGGATTATTATAGCTTTTTATAAAGTACTTAGACTTTAATTATATAAGTAACTTAGCTATAAGATATTTTACCTCTAAATATATATTTAATCTTAGAAGTATTATTATTAGTTAGTCTTCTAAGTATTAATCTACTATTATTCTATTTATATATAAAGCTAAATATATAGGGTAGATTAATACTATAAAAAAGCTATTTAGTTTAAAAGGCTTTCTAAAAAGTTAACTTAAATTATCTCTAATTTAACTATTATCTCTTATATTAATTCAAAGAAAGTAAGTAAAAACTATATATTTATAGTAACTTAAATTATTAAAATTAATATTATCTATATTATTATATTAGCTACTATTATTTTTTATAATAATTAAGAAGCTATTATACTAGCTAAGAACTTTGTTAATTATAATAAGATAAAGTATATATATACTAAATATATATTCCTTAAAAAGTATATTAATAATTAATAGATAGAGCTTAAGTATTATTTTATAAAAGATATAATAAATAATAAACTTACTAAACCTCTTTTTTATAATATATTTAAGTATTTTTAGTAGTATTTAAAATTATAATAAAATATACCTTATAAGAGAAGTTTATTCTAATAAGAGCTTATTTTAATAGAAGCTCTTTTTATTATTATTTTATTTTATTATCCTTTTATATATTTATACTAACTATTTAGTATTAGGCGCTAGGCTATTTGATACTCTAATAAAAGCTTATTTATTATTAATATATAATAGAATAGATAGATAGCCCTATAGCTTAAGTAGGAGTATTAAAATCTAGAGGCTAGGATATAGCCTAATAACTTAAATAAGTAAGTTATTAAGCGCGCCTTAGTACTTAATAAGATTCTTACTTATAAAGCCCTCTATACCTTATTGATTAATTAACTTATATCTATACCTTTTAACAACTACCTATAAAGCTATTTAAGAAGTATTTTATTGATATAAAATTTTTAAAATACTAATATCCTAAAACTAGGTAGGAACTATAATATTAGGTAAGAAATATAAAAATAAACTTTAATAAAATTAAAAAAGAAAGATTAGTAATAAGTTTTTATTAAATAAGCTTCTATAGAATTACTACTTCTATTATTTTAATTTCTAAATAGGTGGCTCTTCTAGCTTAAAGAGCCTCTAAAAAGTCTTAAACTTATTATATAATAAAAGTTTAGTAAGGCTAGGTATTAACTACTTATTACTCTATTAAAATATATTTTAAGTTTATAGATTTATCTAAGACCTTTTCCTATATAAAATAATAGATAATATTAATATACTTTATTTAGTTATAAAATTATAAATTTTTAGTTAGTATAAAATAGAAAGCATTTATTATAATTAATTTAAGTAATAATAAGTTATATATATATAATATATAGTTATCCTTTTTTTAAGCTATATATTATAATATTATAATATAATATAATAGCATATTATTTTACTATAATAATATATTATTAATACTACTAATATTAATATCTATTAGTAATACTTAGGTTATTATATATAATTAAAATTAAACTAAAAGAGCTAATATATCTACTTATTAATATAGAGCTACCCTAGTATTAAACTAAGCTTATAATATATAATAAGTTAATTATTAAATCCTTTAAAATAATTAATAATATGCTATCATATATATTTAAAGCTTGATAGATAGACCAATATATCTAAATAATTATTATAGAGTTATCCTAATATAGAATAATACTTATAATAAATAATAAGTTAATATTTTAATTCTTTTTAATAATTAATAATACGCTGTTATAGATAATTAAAGCTTAATAAATAAACTAGTATACTTAATAATTATTATAAATTTACCTTAATATTAATATGTATTTATTATATATATTAAATTAATACTTTATTTTATCTAATTATAGATGATAAACTATCCTCTATAATTAAGAGCTAATACATAGACTAACTCTATCTATTAATTAGCATAGATCTACCTTAAGGTAAAATAAAGCTTATAAAGTATATGGAATTAATATTCTTATAACTTCTACTATAAAAATAAGTATACCCCCCTATAGTAAGGTCTTATCTATAGGTAGGTTAGCTCTATTAGCTAAATATTTATCTAGGAATCTAGACTTTCATATAATATTATATATTGATAGTAATATTTAATTTTTAAGTAAAATAGCCTCTACCTTAGTATTTATTATATAGGATAACATAATACCTACTTTATATAAAAAAAGTTTTAGATAAGTTTGTAAACTTAAAATATATTTTAAAGTAATGGGTAGCTAATAACCTTACTAAAACTCTACTATATAAGAGGTCTTAAGCTTTTTAAAAGCCCCTTAGATTAAAAAAGCTGCTTATATAAAGATTAAAATAAAGAAAATAATAATTCTATGAGAATTATTTAATAAAAGCTTATTACTAACATTTTTTAAAATTCTATAAAAGTAAGTTTAGTTTTTCATTTCTTATTTAATATTATAATTCCTATCTGACTCTAGGCTATATATATATATATATGTATTATATATTATTAAAATACTTATACCTTAAATAGCTTACTTATTTATATAGTTATAGCCCTATAGCGTTTAAGTAAAAGTATTAAAATCTAGGGCATAGAAATACTTCATTTAAGTAATTTAAGCGCTTCTTAGTACTTAAATAAAATCTTACTATAATAGGATTTAACTTCCTTAGCTAAAATAATTAACTAGTGTCCTACTTATACTCTATATATTTTAATAATGTAGGCTTTTAACTTATTAGAGATAGGAGGCTACTAACTAAGTAAGATCTAATTAATTAAGTAAAGAAGATAAGATATATGAAGAAGCTATTACTAATTTTACTAAGGTATATATAAGATAAAAAAATTACTAATTATATGAAAGTAGCTAAGCTCTTTTTACTATTCTATCTTACTAAGACTAGTATTAATATATTTAATTCGCTAAGCTAATAGTGCTAGGGGCTAGAATATAGTCTAAATATATACTACTAGAAACACTTAGAAACTTATAAAGATTAGGAGAATAGTTTTTAAATAAGAGGGATTAGTAATATATAATAGTATTATATAAAATAATATACTTAATACATAAGATTATTTAACTTATAAATTATAATAATCCTAACTTACCTAAGTTAAGTTTAAGGTAAGTTTAAGATTAATTTATTATATAATATAAATGTATATTAGATGTAATTAATAATTATTAATAAAGGCTTAATAAATAACTAAGTCTTTATTTATTTTCTTTAGGTAGATATTAATATACTACTTAACTTTAATAAGATAATTCATAATATCTTATAGAATAAGGTAATCTATTTTATATAAGATACTCTATTTAATTTAATTTTAAATTATTAATAGACCTTTCTAAAAACAACCTCTTTTTAATAGAGTAATAAGGTAAATCTAAAAAGTAAGTAATAAGAATTATGTAATAATAAGCCTTACTAGCTTCTATTTATTAGAGGAATTTAAAATTACTTAGCTTTTATATATGATTCATGATAAGATAACATTTACTCCTTCCTTGAATGATTCCTATCCTACGTCGGCAAATCCAAAAAAGCCTTCTTTCTGGCCCTGGGGGCCCCGGGCCCAACAGCCAGACCGCCAGACCGCCAGCCCCAGGAAGCCCGGGGCCGATACTATAGATTCCTGGGGCTTCTGGGGCTAGCCTTAAGCCAAAATGGAAACCACTCTCTCAACTCCTATAGGTAGGACGCGACAACCCTAGATTAGCACCAGGTTAGCCCGCTCCAGGGCCCGGGCGCAATCTATAGGGTACCCCATCTGCCCCATCTACCCCATCCACCACATCTATTACCACCTAGCATGTACAGCCTCCGCATGTACATCGGCCCGAGCGCGCGATTCCGGGCATCAATATTTGGTAGCGTTGGGGGTGCTCCCACGGGGCCCCTACCGAGCATGCCTATCGATCCCGAACATCGAAATTAGGCCTAGATGAGGTGGTTTGGGGGGCTATTCAGGGCTGTTCCAGGGGCCAGCCCTTGGAACAATGTGCGCAATTGGAACCCCGGACATACTTGTAGTGACCCTGGTCTTGGGAGCCTCGGGCCGGTGGGGCCGATTTCGGATTTGCTGACGTAGGGAGATAATAAGCCCCTTCATAACATTCAATTAATTACTAGGTACTATATACTACTAGAGAATAGGGTAAATCTCTCCCATAGAATATAGGTAGCCCTTGTTATGGAAAGGGGGCTTGCTACAAAGGCTTCGCCAAGCCTTACGGGTAGGGCTACGCTTTCAATCCTCACGTGCACTCCCGTCAAAGCTACTCATGGTGAAGAGGAAAGCTTCTAAACTATAGCTGTACCAGGCATCAAGATCGTTGAGAATTACAAATCTATCACTGAGTCTTCTCCAGCAGAGTTACTTGATCCCGATATTACACAAGCCTAGTCTAGGAGCATCTTCTAGGAAGCTGAACGGGAAAGAATACAGGAGTGTACATGAAGTTCGCGAGCTGGTTGGGTAGAAGCCGAGAAAGCTTTGCGCAGTATTGTCTAAGCCGCTGTCACCCTCGATGTTATATATACCAATGCAACCGCACCTAAGACCAATCTCGGCCCATCCGGAGCTTGTGTTGGTGCCCAGACCACTGACGGCCAAATAAGAGCTGATCACATCATTCTATGCACTGACACCCATATTGCTCAGCTCACTGCGGACAGCGCTCCTGAATGGCCTGAAACTTAAGTCCCCAATCCTTGTAAAACCGATAGGTAATTATCCTGATTCGTTGTCTCGAGCTACTAGGTTTGTCGAGCATTATTCACCCGAGTTCAGGAGAAACAATCCTAGCCGGCGTGTTTCGGCTTGTCGAACGTACTTATGAGCCAACCTCCACGCATGAGATTTTCCACGAGGCATCGGAATACACCGTCTCAATTCCACCCGACGGTAGTTCTCGGAGAAGTGGGAGTCAAGATGTCGAGACGCATATCGTTAGGAAGAGCATGAATAGTAACTGGATTCAGAGGATGGAGCCCGAACATTACCGCGTGTGTTGGTGAGATCATTACTGGCGATAGATAGGAATTTTGACATCGACATCTGGTACAGGGACGCAACCACTCCAGATCAAGACATTATCATCTGTCCCCGTCCAGAATCGAGCAATCTTTATACAGCTGGAGATGGTGCCTTTCATAGTTACAACTTTGTAGCAAACATTGGTAAGTTCGTCACCCAAATGCTAGACGAGGAGCTGGAAGATGTTCCCGCTAAAGAATAGGCTTAGAATCGATCTGGAAATGGGGCTGTATGTGGTGTTTACGCCCCAACGAGAGATCAACCGATATAGCTGATTAGATTAGGGCTAATTGTGCAAGTCAGCACCTCAAATAATGTTCTCTAAGCAGAGTCCAACGTATATCACGTAGGGTTCGCTAGACGAGGACCGCCTGACAGGTGTGAAGTAATCAACGTCATATGTCAAAGCAAGAAGATTTTGATGCAGCATCTCCTCAACGAGATAGTCACATTCAGATATGTACAGAATATTATGACCACATAGGTTGCATAGAGCAGATTGAAACAATTTCATAATTCCAATAGCCACAATCCCTCCACCATCAATTCTCAGCGTGAGCAAACATTGTTCCTAAACACAAGAGGATATCGTTGGAGCTATTACTTTGTTCAGCCATGACGCTCGGTCACATCAGTCAAAGATTCAGATGAGTAGAGTCTCTCCAAAGAAAAGCGCTTCCCAAAGCTTTATCCACATCAGAATTGACCACAGGACATAATTCGTTGTTATCAAAGGCTAGATATTTTTCTAAAAGAACGTTTTCTTTGCGAAAGATCATGTCTGATAATGTAAATTTAGAACATTGTGACATTGAACAATGCCCTCCAACCCGCAGCCACGAAATTCGCTGCACGCTTGAAATGTACCAGATTTTCAGCTATGGCGAGTTTAGCGCTTGAGTTGGAAAATGGGCAGCGAGGAGCAGTGACTTCTCAGGTACACGCAACGGAAAGGCTGATAGGTTGGCCAAATCGGCCTCTCTGATTTTCGTTGCAGATAGCGGAAGCAGCCAAGAGCGAATCGGTTGTTACTTGGACTGATTGTCCGTCGAAATGAAAGAGTTGTGGTGATCGATGTTGAATAAGAGTGATATATGTAGAGGTACATATGAAAGTCTAATTCTCTTGTGGACATTGGTCGATACTTCTTCTACTTATAGTGGCGTGATCAATTGATTCATCCCAGTCGTGGGTGGCCATGGCCTTCCAGTGCCATACAGGCCCGATGCCCCCGCATTTCGTTAATAGTGGTCTGTACCACGCACTACGACATAGAACAGAACGCATAATTGGGAAATGACCAGCAGTAGACAATCCTGGACCAGTGTCATCGATCCCGAGATAAACCCATGACCATTGGGGGTAGCGTTGAAATGATACGGTGCGATAGCATGCGGAAGTGGTCAGGCTCCACTCACGCCATTCTCACACCACACCTTACACGACAACGGTCATGGCGGGGTGGCGGCGCCTGCCGCATTTTTGATGACCAATCCTCCTGCCAAGTTTCTCAAGCGCCAACGCTCCAGTCTCCTGCTGGCCATATCGCTGGAAGCCAAGTGGAGCCACTGTGGGTAGACAGTGGCCAGGAAATGACTAGAACAGGCGAGAATCCGTATTCTCATGTGTCTGTAACCATGTGACGGTTAGTGAAGCTGGAGTTCGACAAGCCACTATATAAACAGCCCAATTTTGGGGTTCCTTCAAGTTGATAAGGTAAATTCAAATCACTCATCTTTTCAATTATTCTAAGAATAGATCCTCTACCTCGCATCAAACTGTATACTTGATCATGTTTGAAACCCCTCAACCTTTCGAACATTACCACGTCATCAATGGTAATCGCAACCTGATCCAGCCCCAAGGGCCGCAAGAGAACGAGAACCCAAGCTTCAAAATTCCATCCAACATTAAACAAACGACACAGCCAACCCAAACCCCTGAAAGCAAGGAAGACAAGAGGATCAGTTGGGATGGGCCTGTGTGGTGCAGCCGCTTTGGGCGATTCGAAAACAAAGCGGATGCAATTGCAGATGATTGGCCTCAGCAAGGTATAAGACCCTTCTTCGCGTCTCTTTTAATTTGATAATACTAAGACTCTGGACTTTCAGGGCTTTACCGCTGCGAAAAGCATCAATGCGATTGCGAAGTTCCAATACACCAACATTCGTACGTCAACGACTTGAAGAGACGTGTGGAGCCAATGGTGGAGAGTATTGTGCGATTAGAGCAAGTCCTTGAAAAGCTGGTCAAGCATTTCGTGGAGAAAGGGGAAGATCTAGCGCACCTCGGCCATCAGAACGGGCATGATCACGGCAAGAGTACGGAAGCTACCGCCGAACGAAGAGAGGACACCACTTCCTACAATCACCACGTGCCAATTGAGGAGAGCTTGAGAAGGCTTGAGGCCCGTGTCGAGAGCGTAGTAAACCACATTGTCGAAAAGGACAAAGATAACAGCCTGGTTCGCGATGGCTTTGGGAAGGCAGGCAAGCCCGACGAAGGAGCAGTCTTCGCAGGTGGTAGGTAATTAGTACCATGACAAATAGTCACCCGGTGAGATACTCTTTGATTTGGCCAAGCGTTGGTAAGTGATGCCTACATTCTCTCATTGTGAGGAAATGGTACAGGACAAAAGAATGTCTCCGGATGATGTCTCCGGATGATGTCTCGAGGTGTAGGATAGATCATACAATATGGAAACTGCAATAACACCTCCATACCATACTTTGGGCGCGCCAATAGGACAGAATTCAATAGGGTTGATCTTCTCATGGTTGATATAACCGCCCAGATGACCAGCTTGAAGATAGCTTCCAGGCGTCAACGCTGCCGTTTCCTTTGGAGTTGGTGATAGTGGCCAACATGATTCATTAACTCTCAGCAAGTCAGTCATTTGACACAGCTTGTCAGCTCCAGACTATCCTATTTAGCCATGAGGGTTGACACGCTTCCCTTGTAGAAGTGCAACCATTTCCTTAGAAAATCACGACCTCTGCCGCAGGTAAAAGCATGGCAGCTGTGTTGGCTGCCACACTATACAGCGGTCTCAAGCCACTGGCGCAAGTAAGGTACTAGAGGCCAAGTATCAAAGTAATCATTGTGATTCCCAAAAGGATTGAACAAAGCCCAAGACGGGGAATGTTGCTTAGATGTACTTTCTCACTGAAAGCCGCTAACTCCGGGGGCTTACCGCTTTGGTTAGAACTAGATAAGATAGGGGCAGCTCTAGGGGCGATCTATGCCAAGGGTTTGAGTTTCTGAGACTACCCCATATGTTTGAACGATCTACACCGTACCCTGCGTCACAATATGGTATGGCCGTCATGACGGTGACGTCATAAGTCTGAATTGGTATGGCGTCAGCAGCTCAGTCCATTGCAGAAACAGTTGAACTCTAACAGTAGCACCTTTTGGTGGGATGATCGAAGAGCCAGTATTCGAAAACAGGATTCCTTAACGAATCATATGACCGAGCTGTGCCAACAAAGCGCAAGGATCTAAAGTCGGGAATATCAGGGGAAACTTCTCGCCAAAATATCTCGAATCCCGCCTAGGCTGATGCTGCAGGGCAGAGCGAGAGCCCCGGACTATTAGGGGCTCCTCTGCTTTCCATCCTCAGATTTGCCCCTCGCGGTTGAAGTCGATGACTTTGCGACTCAGTTCCTCAACTCCACGATTTGCCATGACGCTATCCTCCTTGGATACATATGGCATGCCACTCTTCTTTCAAGCAGACTCTGCATTCAGTCTCGCTCTACCTATCTGATTCTCAATGCAAATCCATACAATCATCTAGCTTTACCTATAACATGTCTACCTTCCTGCCCCATTCATGAAAGATGGCACTACTGGTGATTTCATTTGACTAAAATTATGAGTATCCTCTTGATTTGGTCTATCTCTTGTTTAAACCCGCAGTCTCCACTGAACGAACTCTGCCTTCTTGGTCCATTTTCGTTATATCAAAATTATGCTAGACGGAAGACACACATCGATGCATAGGGTCTAAAAGTAATACAGCATTGACGGGAGGCTTTGAGACTTTCCTCAATCCATTCTGTGGGACTCTAAGGACACTAATGTGGCGTTCCCGGTGTTGAAGCATCTTGAGAGCTTTCGCAGCTGGAGCACCATGGACAAAGAGATGCCAGTGGCGACTTTGTCTGAGGGCTTGAAGAGACAGCAAAGTTGACTGTATTGGTCATCAGATAAAAAAACCACGCTTGCAACGAGATTTGCATGTCAACTTACCACCGTTCTCTTCCGCCTCGATCGGATTTTCAGGAATTTCGCGACCTAGCTGTTCATGACGCCAGTGATGAGGGTTAGGACAGGACCTTGATGTTGATGATGACACTGGTATCGGTGCTGGCAAGGCTGGGAGGCCTCTGCCATCCCCATGTCGTTCGTCTGGGGCTTCGTACCGTTCCATTTCTTGTGCACAAGGCGGGGATTCACTATTTGTTATAGCTTCTAATATCTTCTTCTCGTTGAGCTCATGCACCAGGGGTGAATGAGGATGACATTCATGAATGTTATCAGTGGAAGAAGAGGGATGATGCGGGTCCGGCAGCTTCCAATCATTGACTTTTGTGTCTATGTCGCGAAGATCACTCATGCTATCGAGTAATGTGGTGATGCGGCTGCTATGTTTTTGATGGTGACTGTGCTCCGTTCCATGGCTGGAGGAAGGACTAGATGATGTTTGGTTCATCATTGTTGGGTAGATATGGATGGCGGACGTTTGGGCTGTAGAGCTGGAAAACTGAGGTCAAGCGCCAGGTAAAGTATTCGCTTCAACCCGTTCGATTATCTTGTACTACTCTCATGTCAAACATTGCGCACCGGGCCTTTCCGTCGCGTACAGGTGGGTGGCGTGATCTAACGCTATTCTAACAGTGGTGTGATTTACACACCATCAAAAACATCTCCATGCGGCCGCTGCCATCACAGATCGTAATCGGAGATTCCTCCGGTAAAAGCGGTATGCTGTCGACTAGTGGTGTGATTTGCGTTCCACTTTCTACTTCGGCTATAATACCAAAATTACGTACAAATATTAAAGAGAATCACAGGATCCTCACCGTCTTCGACTAGATGAATTTTGAAGATACAAAGTACAGCCGCAACAGTTATCATATGAGCAGATTTCTCTCGAAACCAAAGAAGACAAATACCTGGTACGAGCTCACTGCAATTTCATCTTGTTGCCCCATCTCCGCAGCCCAAAATGACAGTCTATGACCCCTTCGGCGCCGTATGTTCATCCTTCGAACCTTTCGCAGACTCCCCCACATCCTCAACAACTGCCCCAAACACCACCATCCCAATTCCTCCAGCAGTACTCAACCAGCTACCCATCCACATGCATTTCAACCCCACCCAAAGCTACCCCTCACATCAAGAACACCACCATCGAACGCTAACCCAGAATCTCCCAAAGATATCACTCGATCCCTCCATCCGCGAGGACACCAAAGCCAAAGACCCCTTCCCAACAGCCAAGGAACTCCAACACGCATACCAAACCGCCGAAGAACACTTCGCCTTCGCCGAAGAAAAGTTGTCCAGCAACTCAATCAGCATGTCCAAACTTCCCCGTTCTCACACTGAAAACACCCCGCCCCACCCCCTCCATCACGCCGACACAGCGGCGCAAATCCAATCCTCCCTATCCACAAACAACGACGCCGCCGTCCCCATCTCTGTCAATGACGCACTATTTGTAGATGAAAGAACGGAAGAGATTGCGACGAGGGATCCGCGAATGTCGAGTGCGGAGGTGCAGACGAGGTTTTTGACGGAGGAGCAGCTGCGGGAGGCGAAGCAGGAGGAAGAACGTAGGGGCTCGCTGGCGAGTTTGCCGAGAGGGAATAATGGGACGGGGGCGAAGGGGTACGGGGCCAGGAATGGGTAAGTTTGCTTCTCTTTATCCTTTCAATCATTCTTTCCCAGTCCCTTGTCTTGCTCTCGTGGCTTCTGGTTGTAGATTGAAGGGAAGGGTTTGAGCGCTTAGCTGACGGTTTGTAGGGGCGAGGCTATGGGTGATATTTGGACTGGAGAGTCGAAGATTTTGGGGAATCAGTGAGTGGTACGGAGGAGTGACCGCGGATGAAATTGAGGAAAGCTGTATAGCTTAGTAGCCCGCTAGTCGGAGGTTCAAGTCCTGCATGGTTTTCAAAAAACTCGCCTATTCGCTTTGAGGATGACGAAAAGGTCTCACAATAATGAGGTAAGAAAGCGAATAGTGAATGGTGTTAAGGACAGCATATTGCATTCCTCTTCAATCATATCAATCGAAGGAAGCATGCAATGATCAGGTGAAAAGGGCAGACAAGAGTCAAACAGTAATCTGCGAAATCCCGTGGCTATGTTTGTCTGCGTGTCTCCTTTGAATTCTTTCGGAGTACCCTCTATATCAGTATCCCACAACTTCCTAGTACTAGAAAACTAAGACGCTAGGTCCTCGTCCGCCTTGAGAACGGTCCAATGCTCCTCCAACTTCTTCAATTGTCCCAAGAATTCCTTCCAAGACTCATCAGCCTCCTGAGTATCAAATTTTAGCACCACACTCTCGGTCGTTCCGTCCTCCACAGCACCCAGCACTGCTTCGTCGATCGTCCTTGCACCTTCATCACCCCCAAGAGGACCACCCATTTGGATAGTGCACACGGGGAAAGGACCCCCAAAGGTGCCCTTGATTGCTACGACTGCTTCGCGGAGGGATGACAGCGTATCAAAGACCTGTGGTATGGTAATTTAGAACCATGGCAAGTGTTAGATTGGTGTAGAGAGTGTGTGGTCTTACAAACATCCTCATTGGGCAACTACGGTCGCCTTGGCCATTTTTGAGAACCGACAGGCGGAGGCAATAGAGAGGATCGGTTATGTTGGCAAACTGAGGCTTTTGGTGATGCCAGTAGGTTTCTTTCCTATGCTCTGGTTCCTGCTGGAGAGTCTGATCGTAAGGCTTCCAGGTTGGGGTTTGTAATTCTGCCATGGAGGGTTGAAGGATCGATTGGTGATGAGATATCTTGATGATTAGGGTGGATGTCAAGCGGAATATCTGGGTTTGCGGGGCAATATATGCCACCTCTGTGGGGGCTATAATCCTATTTTCTCCTCCTAAGAGTTAGAATGGATAGTGGTCTGACCATCACCATTTCCAAGTCTACCCATGCAGGAACCCGTGCCAGATTGTCAGGGTCAAGGGATGCGTGGCATTTGCGGCTGTCAAGCAATATTAAGTGGCGTGACAGTGGCATGATCAACGACTGACACTTTAACGCCGTCTTTTAGGGTTCAAAAGTAATCTAGCAAAGACGATTTTCTTTAGAGAAAAGAAATATTGAAAAGAGGAAGTTCTCTGGCTCTTTTTTGTGACGACCGCTGTGTGGCATTGCTATAGTAGTCCTGAATATACAGGTACTCACGGAACGTCGACGGGTTTAGGGCTACCTGAGCTTAGAAAGCTCTTTGGTTAGAACCTTGGATAGCATTCCCTGATCATCTCACAATTGTGGAAACTTAGATCATCCGCTTACTGTATGAACCCCTTACTGAGCCTTGTGAGACTGGATCTGAAGCTGGATTTTGAATCTGGTTACCAGGGCGACGAAAATTGCCCTTTACCGTTTGTTGATCTAGTGCTCCGGCGGGCCTGGAAATCTTTGCGCCGATCATAATTGTCTGCGTAAAATTTTACACAAAATCGCTGTCACTGACTATAACACGCTTACACGATCTCCAAGATCAGAAGGATCAGAAGGGGTAACCGTTACATGGTACATAATAAGCAATTGGGCCAGATTACAGTGGCGGTAGATTTTGCTGAGCTCCGACGGACTCAACGTCGTCTCAATGACTATATACTTCTTTTGGAGAACGTATGCTCCTCTGGTCCTCAAGCCAGTAGTTCTTTCCCTGTTTCTGCGCTGATTTGAGAGGGTGAGCTTGGCGTATCGCGTAGCTTTTTCACGTGTTTGGAAGCCTTTTCCAGCTTATTCTACTTCCCAAACTCCTTTTTCTGACTCATTATGCATCCTGTTTATTCTAGTTCTCGGTCTTCAACCCCACTTGTTCCCCAGATGCTAACTCATGATGGTGACTTCTTTGTCCAAAATTACTCGATTAAGGTATCAAAAGGTATGATTCCTTCATTGGAGTACCCGAGATTGTCTGAGCCTACTGGTTCTAACCCCGAGGCAGAATGCTTAAGGACGATTGGGCTCGGATCATGCGGCACTGTGTTTGAGATACCTGAAACTGAATTCGCATATAAGAAGGGCACCAACGAGGCGGGAATTTGGGGAGATTTCGGCCTAGCCAATAAAGTCCACAACGCAGTCAGAGATGTGAGGGATATGATGCACAAAGCCTTCATCCTTCCAAAGACTCCAATGTGCCATGCATATCACACCACCAGTGATGACGAGTTCTGGTCTGCGCACCCGCAGAGCTTTGGCTCACTGAGCAGCAAGCATGGTGAAATCTCCGGTGCCACTTCGTCCTCCATACCTGAGAACGATCTTCTATTGTTCGATCATGACCTTCACGAACTGAGAACTGAATGCCACCTTGATGGATGTCTCAATCAGGTGTGTGGAACAGGATCAATCATCCCCTTGTTATGACTGCGAGAGACTCGTGATGGGCTGGCTTGACGTGTTAGTTCGGAAGAAAGATGATATATACAATCTTCATTGATTTAGGAATATGGGTATATACAGCTCAAACTTCCCTGCGAGGGGCCATCTCCGGTTCCTTCTATTCGTGTAATGCATCGCTCAAACGCCGCTCCCATGCCGAGTGTGCACCATGCATTTCTACTGTCATGAAAGGGGCCCTTTGCGACCTTAAAATCAAGCGCCATTTCTGTCTCCGTCTGGCAAGTCTTCGTTATTTCCTTTGCCCTTTCCAGGCCCCATACTGCGGTACCACCATTTCCTCATCTTCCACCACCCGCCAACCGCCTCCTGGGTCTGACCATCTGAGCTTCTCCTCGTCTCTGGACCAGGCATAGATCGTCGCCTCCTATCTCTGTAACTCCTCCCCGTACCTGCGCGCAACAACGCTGTTGATTCACTTGGAGTTTCGTCCTCCTCTGCAGCATCAGTTCCTCCTAACATTGAAACAGCTGATGGTTTCACGTAGTGTGTGGTTTGGGCACTGGTTCTGCGGTGGGAAAAGGGCGATGGAACAGCTGGTGTGTCGCCACTGTCTTCGAGCTCTTCCCATATTTCTTCTGATTCTGTGATACCCTTCTTTGCGCGAAGGCGGGTGATGCTTGGTAAATCGTGCTTATACGGTTTTGTTGTGCGAGGGTCGTTAGGCCAAGAGATGGGGCGAGAGGTACGGTGATATGAGAAGGGCGATGCGTTGCCATTAGGGAGGAGGCTGGCTTCTTCATCAGCTTCGGGAGTTAGAATATTGGTATCGGCTTCGGGGTCGCTGTCATCGTCCACGAAGCCCATCCCCGGGGTGAGCGGGTTTTGTGCAACTGGTGGTCTGGTTGTGGGATCATTGTGGAGGCGCCAGGACAGAGCAAGGACGCCGAGGAGGAGGATTACAGTGCCAAGTGCTATCTAGTTGATTGTCAATGCCTGTAACGAGGGATGAAGGAGGCTTACAATGACGCTGGCTTACCAGTAGAGCATGAAGTAAGGAAAGACGTGAGGTTTGGTGAAAGTAGATAAGGCCGTCTAATATAGCAATGATGTTATACACGCAAAAAGTAAAAGGGTATAAAATGCTGGTGGAACAAAGCTTCAAGCCGCGATGCATGTAATAAAGCTGGGTGAGGGCGAGACCAAGGAGTCCGATAAGTATCATCCACGATTGCCAGCGATTGAATTCGTTATGCCGGTCAACGATTGTGCGAACAAGCAGCTCAACTGCTGACTTGGCAACCAGGAGAGAATGTGCTGAGAGGATCCCACTGATAGCCCCATAGGCCATTCCTCTGTAGAAACGCATGCGCGGAGTATTCTTGCCTAACGGATTTATCCATTTCATGGCTTTCGCGCAAATTATGATCACTATCACCAGAATAGCCTGACCAATCATCCAGAGTATGAATTGTCGTTTTTGTAGAAGTTCGAGGAGCTGGTCAAGGTTGTGCGCAGGTTCTCCTATGGCTCCGAAGATGGCAATGAGCACTGCCCCTGCAGACACCAGGAACGTCCCTCCCAAAGACCATCGTGTAAAAGGCTCGCCGAGGATCAGCGTGGCACAGATAGAATTGAATACAAGTCCGGACTGGGAAGAAATCAGCAGGTGGCCGTAGCTGAGATGGTGGAAAGCGTACAGCTTGTAGTGTTGACAAAACGGGCAAGGGCAGAGTCGTGATTTGGATAGTGCTTCCGGCAAGGTTGGCTACGATGAACATGAGCATGCCCAGCTTCGAGGCCAAAAGTCAGCTGAGTCCCCTTCCGTATAAGGCTTGCCCCCACGAACCTGCCATCTTCTGCGTCTAAACGGTGGCCGCCGGAGCTCGTTTGGATCTTTCTCATCTTCCAATATGTGCGACTTGCGCTGTAGTGTGAGACCTAGTGACTGGACCGAAGCAGAAATAAGCCCAACGAGGATACCGACCTGAGATTTCGCACAGATGAGTACAAAGTCTCCTGGCAACGGCGGTAAATACGTACTGCAACACTACCCTGTGGAGACAGATCCCCTAGGTTTCCCATGCTATCGTAGTGGTATCATGGGCGACCCTCCAGTTGTGTATGGCAGATCAGCGCATTTCGGGCAACAGAGCTGCATGGTTGGGTTCAGCGCATGTTGTTCAACGTTATGCGTTGTCCGGTGGTAACCTTTAAGAATTGGCTGACATAATACGTGGTGCGCATTGGTGCAAGGAAACGATGGAGATTGGCTACCAGGATCGGCACTAGAATCTGGTCTTGAATATTTACCCTCGGCTGAGTAAAGACTCACATTGGAAATGAATTTATTTAGACATCAAAGATCAAGATGAACGGTTCGAGCTCCAAACACCATTCAGCTATAGAAAGACAGAGGGTCTATTACAGTGTACAGCGCTGTCGGTCCTGCCGCTTTCGGCATGTATGTACTTAACACATGACAATGTGGGTCATCCATATGTGCAGGGACAGGCAGCAGCCATCGAAAAGTTTATGACACCTTGGACCAGCCGCTTTGAAGCTCGGTATGTACCACAAGGTATGAAAGCAGATTACACAACTTGTTGCATTTGGAAATTCGCATATCATACAAGAGGGCAAGATAAACTGGCTGACAAAAGTCCTCAAGCTAGTTGGACCGTGCTATTATCCCACACATCGTCCCAAGATGACCCGAAAATCTCTGTAGTTATAGGGGCCGCGCGTGGGGTGAGATTGCGGATGATTTCCATAGATGGCCAGTGTAGGTCGGCCAAAGAATGCAGAGGTAGAGAAGGGGAACGAAAGCGACCATGATTTCCGAAGAAGACATCTGCGCCAGACTCCTCCTCCGATCGTATGCCCTTGCCTGCTTTTCAAATAACAATTGTTCCGGATTAGTACAGGCCGTGTATCAATTATCCCTTTTAATTCCTCCTTGTTTCCATTCGTCTCATTCGTTCATCGGTCTATTTAGAATCTTATCTCAGCATGTGCTCTTCAAGCTTAGGCTGGTGCTGCATCCTACCCTGTGGGGGCATTGGATACTGTCCGCCAACCCCTTGTTGTGTTTGCATATATTGTTGATATGCCATGTGCTGTTGTTGTTCGGGCGTCATGTATTGGGGTTGCATACCGCCAGCGCCGCGAGGCATGCTGGCTTGGGGAGCCGGAATTTGCGCGTGATTTACGTCTTCGGGTGAGTCGACGGTGGATTCGGCATCGACGCCATTCTCATTGCCCGGCGCAGGTTCGGGCGCATTGAGGCATGCCTACAGCGAACAGTCTTAATGGGTATTGAACCATGTTGGGGACACCGTTGACATACCTGAATAAGATTCTTACCCTCTGGCTTTGTGACGAGGGGTTGTAACTTGGGCGTGGTGAAGGTGTAGACCAACCCGGTCTCGGAGACGACGAGGAGCAGGACCTGGGTGCCGGTGAGGACGGACAACTCATAGGCCTAAACATAAATGCGAATCAGCATTGAATCATCATCGAATCATTAAGCACCTATGAATGCCATAAATGCGCAATGGTTGAAAGGACATCATTGATCGTACCTTCTTCATGATTCCAGCTTTGCGCTTTGAGAATGTAATATGTCGCCGGGACTTGTCTTGGATGAATTTAATGTCAATCTTCCTCCTCTCACGTCCCGGCTTGTCATCATCATCATCATCGTCGTCGGCAGCGGTACTAACCCGAGGACGCTTGACGCCACGAGTGTCAGCGCCGTTGCCGGTCGCATCGTCGTGGACGTTTGGAGAAGCATTGGGATCCGCAATGTCGGCCATTTTTAAGAGTTGACTCGAGGAGTTGAGTGCTGATTCGCGTGAATTGAGTGAATGTTTGGATTCGACCCGATTGGGGAAGTGGTTGATATGTTTGGATTAGGGTTACTGCGTTGGGTTAGAGAGAGTGAGGTTCGTCAAAAGCTCCTCATCGAGAAAGGTTCTGTGTTGGAAGGAGAGGCGACGGACGGAAAGAGAAAGGGGATTAGGGGAAGGAACGGACGCTTGGCAGAAGGCGGCAATGTTTTCAAATGGCTAGTACGATGTTGGCTGGTGACTAAGCAACTAACCCTGGAATGTGCCCTGTGGTAGGTGGTCGCAAGCAGCAAAATTGTAAGGTGAATGCTTCTATCGAGTCAGCGGTGTCGAGGTCAAGGGACCTGGTGGACTGAATTTCAGCGATAGATGCGCGTAAATCAAAAGTGGTAAGAGATGGGCCAGGCAGTCGTAAGTATTAGGACCGAAGTGGAAAGGCAGAGGGAACGTGCCAAACGAAAGGGGGTTGGGGCCCGGAGGCTTCATAAAGGCGAAAGCCAGGGCCACCGGACTTGCTCGCTGATTGACGCTGATTGAGGGGTCAAGTAGTACCGGGCGCCGAAGTGGGGGTTTTCGCTAACTGGCCAATCTCATGCTATCTGGAGATATCTACCCCCATCCTCATACCATTTTTCCAAAAATATAATCAATTCATGCCCCACACACGGCCCTCCCTCATCGGCAACAACAACACATTTCCCGTGTCCCATGCCCTCGGAAAATTCAAGAGAATATGGTTCAGCAAGATGCATATTGCATGATGCATATTATACGCCCTGATATAAGCCTACTTGAATCAAAATAAGCACCTACGTAAATGGCACGCTACGCTACCAACAGGGGGGCACAGCTTTGACACTCCTGCTCCGAATCCGTATCCTGTGACCAATAATTCACCGAGTGAACGATTCCAACCGATGAGAGCTTCCTGGAAAGTGACCAAAGTCTTCATGCAACTGCCCTTAAGTGCCTTATAGTCCGAATAAGTGTAACGGTTCCATCAAATCGCTACTTCCAACTGCAACCCCCGTGTGATGATCTCGCCAAGACTAAGGCAGACCAAAGCAATCACGGGTCCTATTTCGCAGACAACAAGTAAGAGAGCGGATATTTGATAGTATTATTCTTCTCATGCTCGAATAATGCAGACCATCTGTGCAGCAACAGAGCCTCAAGGACTTGGCAATGTGTATCTCCTCATCCTATCCCGTCATCTGCACTCCCTGCCTTTTCCTCTTTGCAAATTACAAGACAATTGAACGGTAAACACTCCAAATGGGTCGGAGTCCATAATCCATAATTCGAGACATATGCCAGAAGCATATTTCCTTATATTCATTACGACTATGATATTCTTAGCAAGCGACTGATAACAATGACGGAGCTCAGCCTATTGCAAGATGGGCTACATTTCTTGATGTTGTTTGGATAGAGTCTTCGTTAATTCAGTTATTGTCCTCTGCATTCGTTCAGTCGGCAATTCTTCAGCTCAAACCCGGAAGCGAACGTTTGCTTCAATCGAGATGGCGAGCCTTTTCGTGCGGTAGATGGGCCATTGAGAATTGTTGAGAGACGAAATGGGTTGTACGACCGTCAGCTAAATTAAGCGCTGTTAAGAGCCCAAAGCATGATGACGTTGATGCCGTGTGAACAGTCTATGCGACCTCGTGCTTTATAGGGAGTTATGAGTGTGGCTCTGACTCCGACGGTTCCTAATGATAATCCATCTTCCAGTACGGCTTTAACAGTAAGCTATGTTCAAAATAAATCACAGTAATGTTCGTGGAATCTTAGATAAAGTACGGGATGAGGCCTACCTGGACTAAATGGTAGAAGTCTCTACCCGATCAGCTTCCAAGATAATTTCCGTCTCCTATGCCTTTAACCTAAAATTCGCCTTCCTTACAACCCTACGGCAGAATTTCCTCCCCTTTCCAATCCCAACACCTCCCCCTCCCCTTCACGCCCAAGCCCTCCAACACCCCACATAGTTTCTCCGCTGCATCGTCCCCATTGAATAACTTCTCCTTCGGCACACCTGCCCAAAACTCCTTACTCAAATCCGTCTTTACTGTTCCAGGATGCAACGCCACACACATCGCCTTTTCTCCGCACCGCTGCTGCAGGTAGATATCCACGCTCTTTGCGAGGCTGATTACGCCAGCTTTGGACGCCCGGTAAGTGTACCATCCGCCAAGGCTGTTGTCAGATGTAGAGCCGACGCGGGCCGCCATTAAGGCAAGGGTGGCTGTTGGAGGGAGGTTCGGATGGGGATTTACGGAGGACGATTTGCGAGGCAGGAGGGTTGTGAGATGCTTTGAGAGGAGAAGGGGGCCGAGCAAGTTGATCTTTAGCATTTGAAGGGAGTTTTCAGGGTCGATTTGCTGAGGACTTTTCTCGGGGTAGAGGATACCGGGGATGCAGAGGGCGAGGCGGAGGTGGTGGGAGCTGGAGGGGTAGAGGGAAGCAGTTTTGGCGGCGGTAGCAGCAATGGTGGATTCGTCTACAGTCAAGGAATTAGTATATTTTCTCGTCGAGGGATGGGTGGAGGGAAACGTGAGCGGGATGGACTGTACCTGTTACATCGAGCTGTAGAACTTGAAGGCGCTCTTCGTCAACAGAGAGGCCATTTAGGATATGGGATCTTGTGGTATCTAGTGCCTTCCTAGCTGTTGCGACCACTGGGACATCTGTATTCTTTAGGAGATGGCGGGCCAGTTGGAGGCCTATACCCCGAGACGCGGGTGTCACTAGGGCCCATGGCTTTGACATTCTCCGGTGTAAGGACGGAGGGTATTTGGAACAAAGATATAGTTGGAGGCGAGGTCGGAATTACTCTCGAGACTTAATAGCGCCATTGTGAAGCAGGAACGATGGACGGCTTGTCCAATGTTTACATTGAAGAATTTAAAGCGCCGGCTGTCAGAAAAGTGACGTCCAGGATCGTCAAGATCGATCGCCAAACTCAATTGATGAGGCATTGACTCAACTACAGAACCTCTCCCCCTCAACGTCGTTCACCAAAGTCAAGCTTCAGCTTTCAATTTTGCAGGCTCCCATGTACAACATACTTAATACCTAATCGGCGAGAGTTTCAAGAAGATTCTCACGAAGGGAACTCCAGAAAATGGCTGGTTCAGCAGCTCTTGTTGTCCCCGCTCTAAAGAAGCATACAGCCACAGTGATATGGGCCCATGGTCTTGGAGACAGGTAGATACGCAACCCTTCATAATCTGAATATTCTGGAACTCAGAAAGGCAGACACTGAGCTGTCCTAGGACTGGAAAATGATGCTGTGCTACATATTATTAGAGCCTCACTGACTTATAACAGCGGTGCAGGATGGTACGAGATCCTTCCTGAACTTAAAGCCCGTCATCTGGGATCTGTTCTCGCACATACGACCAACATCTGACAATATTCCAGGATGGACATAGCAAAGAACTACCGTCGACGAGGGATATTTGACGAAGTGAAATTTATCTTTCCAAATGCCCCAACAATACCAATTACAGTTGTACGCTCTTCTCAACCCCCGGTTCTACAGATCTCTATCTAATCACAGCTACTCCTAGAATTTCGGCATGCAAATGCCAGGCTGGTATGACATTGTACGACCGCGCGCAACCGTCTGTCCCACCCACCACCTCCCACAATTCACTAACCCCCTTGTTCACTAGACAACCTTCGATAGCCTCGCCCAAGCCCACGATCAACCCGGTATTCTCAAATCCCGCGACTACTTCAACTCCCTCATAAAAGAAGAGATAGACAAAGGCATATCATCCTCCCGCATCGTCCTTGGCGGCTTCTCCCAAGGCGGTGCGATCTCCCTCTTCACCGGCATTACCTCCCCTCACCCCCTCGCTGGCATATTCGGCCTATCCTCCTACCTGCTCCTCCACGACAAGCTTGCTTCATATATGAATTCCTCCAACGAAGAGAACAAGAATGTCCCGATCTTCATGGGCCACGGGGACTCCGACCCCCTCGTGAAGCATGAATGGGGCCAGGACACTGCCAAAGCGCTGCGGGAGCTTGGATTCAAGAGCATTGATTTCAGAACATACAAGGGACTTGCACATAGTGCGGATATGAAAGAGATGGATGATTTGGAGAAATGGTTGGAAAAGAGGTTGCCAGAGCTTGATTGATTGACTGGTTGATTGCATGTGAATGGAGTCAACTGATGAGATATGATCATGATGCATGCCTTCTATACCTCTTCTTCGCCGGTTCATTCTACGACTTACACGTTGGAAGAGCCTTTCCCAGGACATATAGAGTCCTGAATGGAGGCTTTTTCGGTATTTAGAAAAGGGTTATTGCAGCGCCACCTGCAAAAACCTTCTACATAAGCTCGAAGCATAGAAGTCGTTCAACCGAAAGCTTTCGCAGCAGGACAGAGCATTAGTATACCTGTTCTACCTACCACATCGGACAAAATTTTACATATATCACTCATTCAATATACGCGCTGCGTGAAGTCGGAACAAAGGTCATTCTTGTGTTTAGAAGATTCTGCAGGTTCTTGATAAAGATAGTGAGACGTCAAGCATGCCATTTCTTCCTCCAGCACTGAAATCCTGGGCGGCGAATGTAATGGATGTCCAGTAACCTGTTTAATTACGAATCCTGGTAACTCAGTTACAATGTTTCAGGTTTGAGGCCAGAGTTTGCCAAATGTAATATGTTCAATGTTACAAATACGAGTCAATGCTATGACATAGTATGCTATTTTCTTTTTCTCTGCAAATACCCAACCAACCACCAGAACACCCTACCCAATCCCCGCTTTTTCAAACTATGCCACTATGATCCTCAATGCAGCTATTTACAGCTCCTCATTCACGACAAACGGCTCAAGACGTTCCTTGAATTCCTCCAAGGGCATTTCCTCCTCGTAATTCCAATCCACCGAGTCCCTATCGACTGGCTTAGGCGGAATGAGCACATTGTTCACAACATGAATGACTCCATCCGCCGCAATGCCATCTGAAACACTGACGGTGGAGAAGCCGTTGATCTTGATGCTGATGAAGCGTCCGTAACGCGCTACATCGACCGAAAGCGATTTACCTTTGAGGAGGGTCTGTAGGTCGATCTATTGCGGGACGTCAGCAACGTGATTGGTCGTTTGATGCGAACAGCTGAGACTTACGTGAAAGAGACCCTTAGGGATGCTGGTCTCATCTACTTCCGTTGCTTCGGCTTTATAATATGCGTCGGAATACAAGGTCTGGTTGGCGACAACGTGGTATGCCAAAAGCGCCTTTAGGTACTTTTGGCCGTACTTGCTGAAGAGGAAGCCATTGATCCTCGGGCCGAGCTTTTTAAACGCAAAGTTTGAAGGGGCAAAGAGGGTTCCTCCAATGTGGGTGGAGGTGTCGTTGATGGCTTCGATGAGACCGGTCTTGGTGAGTCCGAGTTCCAGAGTGCTGAACTCGCCGGGGAGGAATTGGATGATATCAGCAGCTTTTGGTGGTGGGATGAGCAGACTGTCAACCCCGTGAATGACGCCGTTGGTACCAAACTAGAAGTGTCAGCTGCTGCTCGTGACTGAAATCGAGAAGCGTAGACTCACAATGTTAATTGCAATAATGCGACTGTAGAAGTTCAAGGTCAAGCCTCTGAGACCAATGTTGACGCTGAGACGCTGTGGTCCAATTCCGAGTGTTTCAGGCACAGAGTATACTGTAGGAATCGTGCGGGTAACGAGGACCCTTCCAGCTGGGAAGAATTCCGGTGACACGTGGTACAACAGCACGTCCTTCAGCTGCTCCTTTGATGGCTTAGGTGCATGCTTAGGGATCTTCTCGAATGCCTTGTCTATTGGAGCGAAGATACTGCTTGCTGATGAGTACAGTCGTTTTTCAAAGATATCTGGCTAGGATTACTCACGTGTAATTGGCAGTGGTACCATTAAGGAGCTCGACGAGATCCTCGTACTCATTGATCAAGGCAGCGAGCTTAGTGGTGTACTTGCTCTTAGCAATGAGTTCATAGACCGTCATGTTTGGTTTCTTGCAGTGACCGTGGTGACCATGGTGGCCGTGTTTACCATGCTTGCCATGCTTGCCATGCTTCCCATCATCTTCGAAGTCGTCCTCTGCAGAGTCGAGCCATGACTGCGCATCGAAGGCGGTGTCGTGGATCTTACTATAGACATCTTCACTATATTCGGTGACGGATTCGATAGCCTCGTCAAAAGCATTCTTGGAAGTCTCCACAAGGTTGGAGAAGGTGTCTTCGAAATCGTTGACAAGTTGTTCCTTGGATGGCAGCCTGTCAAAGACTGAGGCTGGGGCGTTGCTGGACTCGATAGCAACCTGGCTCATCATCTGCTCATCTGGGATGATGAAGGCAGTGGCGAAAGCCGCAAGCGGCAAGACGGTGAGGTATCTCATGATTGAATTGAAATCAATGCAGTGGTATAACGAGCAAATTCAAGAGATGGAAGCAGAGAGGGACAGTGCTGCCTAACATTTGGCTTGATGTCAGCAACGCTGGTGCAGGGTGCAAGCTACGCGCGGCAAGCACGCCCCTCAATGCAGAGATGCAGCAGGTGGTGACGACAACTGAGAGCGGAGCCGGAACAACCGACTCCCGCCATTGACTATCCCTGTCGCAGATCATCACCCGCCCAATTCGCCAATTTCTCTGTGCTAATATGCAGGTACGCAATACGCAATGTCTACGGAGGTACATCTAAATTGACCGAGTATGTTGGAAGGGAGCTCTCGTCAGTACTGTCCTCGAAGTAGCTTACTTAAACGCTCATATATCGGGTACCAAGCGAGGTCAGTAGAGGTAGTGGGGTGGGGTTTGGATCAAAGGTACGGGCTGTCGACGCACTGTCGTCGAGGAGCAAGATTTGACAAGGCAGTGGCTCTGACAAGAACATGACTGGCATCACAATCGAGGAATAATTTAGGTTTAGTATGCTTATGCCTTAGGGATGCCTAGACTATCTGCATATGGCCCTACTCCTAACCTAGAATAAGACTGAACCTATATCACAAATCCCCATCACAATGCTAATCCCCCTAAGGCACACTGGCTGTACTCAGTCTTACCCTATCTCCAGCACCAAATTCCTCAGCATGCACCGCCAGCAGGTTCTTGAGACCAGCGTACAGACTTCCAGCCCCACTCTCATTCCCACTTGCCGCACTCGCTCTCCTGCCATCCCCAGCCGACATTCCCCAACCCAGACCACTCAACCTATCCACTCTCCTCCCCTCCAGCCCAGCCACTCCATTAATAGTAGCTAACAAGGCCCTTTCAAGCAGCAAATTCTTTCTCTCGACAGCCTCAATCCTGGCCTCCAGCTCACTAAGGTGCAAACCCCGGTCCGGACACGCATCAGTGTGTGCGTCTACACTTTGCATGCCCATTGATGAGCGCTGAGATTGAGATGATCGTTTAGCCAGTGATTGATGATGCATGAGAGAGGCCGAGAAGGGAGTAGGAGTACGGGCCCGGACGGGGTTGGTATTGTTGGAAATTGATGTGGTTGTAGGTTGTGGCATTGAGTGGGCTGAAGACGGGCGTGATTCAATTTCTATGTCTCTCTCGTCATTGGATGGGAAGTGAAGGGATGGAGCCAAAGGTTTTGATGTTGCGGGAAAGGGAAAGGGACGAAGGCTATCTGTTGATTTAAAGGTGAGAGGATATCGTTGATTCTCGGTGGTGCTGTGTCTTTTCTGGGAGTACGAACGCTGAATCGAGGCGCGAGGGCACCCAGGTTCTTGTTCGGCGACGACGATAATAGGTGAGAGATTCTGAGAGTGGGGACGAGATGCTGTGCTGCTGTTTCGGTGCAGAAGCGTTGTCGAGGCACTAAGCCTGGAGAGTTGGGAATCGTAGTGTTCTGCGAAGCAAGGAAAAGCGGCAGATGTACTGTCGTCCAGGTCTGTCGGACTCGGCAGCAACACCAAGCCCTCATGTCTCACTTCTCTGGTGTCGCCTCCGTTGCCCACCTCTATATTGGCACCTGCGATCGTATCCGGCTCGCTCTCTTCTACTGCCGCTTCCTGATTTTTCATCCGTGCCATTTCCCTAGCTTTAATCACCTTGATACTCTCAACTCGCTGCTGCTGTCGTCTCTCTATGTCACCTACACTTATACTTCTGGGCAAAGGCTGTGCTTTCTCAAATGCTACGCTTTGGCTTTGCTCTATTGCTGATTCAGTTGGAGCCGCGACCGACAGCGAATCCGTTTCCTTAGCCGCTGTAGTCGCAGTCTTCGGAGGGGAGACCTCAGGCTTCCTAGGTGGGCCATATACATCCATAGGGGTGTACCTATACCTAGCAGGACTCTTCGGCGGCACCTTGACTGGTGGCAAGCGCTCTGGACCAGGTTGATCAGACTCGCTGAGCAACTGGGGTGTCAATGGAGCTTGGCCTTCTGGTAGTGAGGGTAGGGCTCTTGTGGGTGCTGGGCCTGGCTGGGGTGGAGTTCGGGTCTGGGCGTGGGAGGCGCCTCCGCTGCGTATGAGGATGGCGCTTTGGGCATTGGAAACAACAACGGATGAAGTGTCCGAGTGGACGTCTTCCTGGTTCAATTCAGTGGATATCATGGAAAGGTTCTTCGGGGGCGAATCGGTAGTTGAAGAGGCTTTTAGGAACTTTTCTGGCTCCGGGCTCAATGGGATTGGCGTTGATGGTGGACCTTGTAGGGGCATGATTGTGTAAGTTGGGACTGGCTTCCTGATACGAGTTGCTGTGGCTTCAAAGTTGGGTAGTTGACCGTCGTAGGTTGGAGAAATTGACCTATCAGTTGCACATGTTGTAGTAGACTTCTGCTTGGCTAAGCTCTTGACTGGACTCTGGGATCTAGCTCGGACGGCTCGAGAACGTTGGACTGTAGTAAGTCTCGCGGGTGCAAAGTCTCGAATGTTCGGTTGTCTGTTTGTTTCAAAGACTGAAGTCTGCGAAGCCCTTGGAGTCCCAACTTTCTGGTCATCTCTAAGCAGGAGGTGTGAGTGCTCCTTAGACAGTCCAAAAAATGATTCATTAGTATGGTGAAGTGGTCGCAGTGGTGCATCAATAATTGGCTTGTCGGGCTGGTGGTCGGACTGTTCTGGCGTAGGTTGTTTCATCTGGGTGTCAACAACACCATTGTTTGCAATGTTTTGTGCCATAGCCCCTTGGTCGCCGATGACCTGGTAAGTCGACAAGTTTTGTGCAGGTGAATGTTGTTCCTCGGCTTTGTACGCTGACAAGCGATGCGCGGGATGTATAAAGCTTTTAAATCCATTGACTTTCATAGGCAATAACATGTCGCTTCTAGGTGCCTTCATACTATCTTTTGTTTGACCAACTTTTCGAGTCTCCTTGCCCGCCAAGGCATCCCTGCTAAGGTTGACCTTATACGTCGAAGCATTGTAATGAGCATCATAGACTTGACTAGTGATGATCTGTCCGTACCTGCCGCCTTTTGATGTTCTCTGTGTACGGACAGGTAACGTTCGCTCCTCATCTGGCGATTGCATTTGGCGCCATTTTCCCGGTTGCTTGGAGGACCTGCGACTAGAGCGCGAGCGGAAGAGACTCTCGAGGAAGTTTCTGCGTGCTTCAGGTTTGGGACCATCCTGAAGTTGAGCAGGATCGGCCTCAAGAAGATACTTCCGAATCGATTCAAACTTCCTTTCATTTGAAAACTCTGCCCAGTCCTCCAGCGTATTCAATTTCGTTAGACCTCCGTTGCGTGGCGGTCGCCGGGATAGTTGTTCAAGGATATCGCTCTTTCTTGTGACATTCAGATGCTCTTCATTTGAATCGTGTTCGATGTCGGACCGTTCCATGGCCATCTGTTATTGTTTTGGTTTCCCGTTTGTGAACTGATATAGACTAGATTAGCGGAAAGGCTTTTGGAGAACCGTCCACGCTTTTTAGCATTTGGACACGGTCGAATACAGTAGCAAGGGGCCATTCAAGGAGGTTCACAGCGTTCTTGGGTGTGCGCAGAATACGGCTCGCATTGTCCCACGCGACGAATATCGTGCAGTTAGAAGCTGCGTTGCAGCTCTCTGAAATTAAGGCCCTGTGAAGATAAGTACAAGTAAAAATTTACACGTTCAAGCCGCATGGGCTGGCAATTTAACGTTGGCAGGTGCGGACAGGGAATTGAGAGAGGGGGAAAGAGAGGGTTCAAGATGCAGAAATTTATGTGCATAAGTAGTTAAGCAAGGGACATTCCCAACCATGAAGGCCACACAGGAAAAAGCGGAGAAAGCAACCAAGAGCCATGAAAGGCAGCAGAGACCGCAAAAAATATGGGGTACTGTAGGAAGTAATATCATGTTAACCTTGGAAGATGGTTTGGCCTTACTGCATTTCTGTTGGCATGTTGTTTTGTGTGAAATTTGGGTGGGATCTCTTGTAAGAAAGTCTTCACGAAAGCAGAAATGGACCGCTCGGCACAAGGTCTAGGTAGAACGTCTCGTCTCGATTTTTCTGCTCGTGACGTGGACAGCATAGCCACAGCTCCTTAAGTGAAGGAGCCGTTCATCAGTTTGCGCAAGGCAACTTCCAAACGCCTGGTGATAGACTAGCCAGGGTATCTAACCATATGCGGAACGCCCTTGTAATAATGCATGCACCCCATTGCGCCTTGCACAATGCAACGGTAAATCACTACCGAGTTTCTTCTACGGTCTCTTCTTTGGTCTGATGAATGGGTCCACTTCTTTCTTTTTCCTTGGGGGCGGGACCGTGTATTTTGGAGTTGCTCTACTGATCGACGGATTTGAAGGCATGTTTCCTGGTCCCGGCGGTATATTTTCGGCCGCGGGAGGCAGCCTTGAAGGAGGAAAGCTATTGAGGCTGTTGGTTGGATTCCTTGCATGTGAATTGGCTGCAAGGTTATTGGGCGTTGAGAAGCATGAATTGCTGTTCACGAGGTTTGAAGCTGGCATATTCTGCGCTGACGGGCCGTTTGGGTGAGGTCCGAGGCTTTCATTAGCACGCTGTTTGAGTGGCCGGTTCTCTTGGGGGGGCTGCCTAGAATCCTGTGGATTTGTTCTGTAGGATTTATGGCTCTTGGAGGGCCCAATCGGGGGTGACTGGCCTCTCTTTCTCTTCTCACTTGTATGCACAGCTATTCCTGAAGGGTGTGTGACTTTATGATCCAGTATTGGACTATTAGTTGTAGAACGCACGATAGGTACCTTAGGGTCGTGTTCGCCGAGTTGCTTCCTTCGTCTTATCTCTGACGCATGTCGCAAGGAATGCTTGTGACTCGCTTCAGCTCTTGAAAGTCTGTCTCTATCTTTGTTCTGTAAACGATTATTGCTGGTGCAGGTCTTCTCAACATGTCCGAATGCCCCACAAGCAAGGCACCTCTCCGCAGTGCAAGCTAGTTTGTCATGCCGGATATCACCACAGCGGTAGCAACCACCTCCCACGCGACTGGCGTCCGCCCTGTCGCAGTTGTGCGTAAAGTGACCGAAGCTACCACACAAGTGGCAGGTGCGTTTATCATTCAAGCCGTTCACTCCTCCAGCTCGCTGAAAATTGGCTAGCTGGTCGTTATTGCAGGTTCTGGTATTGGTTGAAGGCTCCATTACATCTGAGCTTCGCCGGCTAGTCGTAGTAGAGCCGCCTAGGGCTGGCGCGTCAGGCATATCGATGTCGGGGTCATTACTTGAAGGCGTGCTGGCGGAAGGAGTACTCCTTCGAGATGGGACCTTATTTAGAGAAGCTATTTGCGACCCTATTTGCGAACCGAGGGCGAGTAGCGGCTTGCTTAGTAGACCGAGTAGGTCGCCGCTCGTGTATCTGTTCCGAGTCTTTGCATCTTCAATCAAACGGCACCAGAATTCGCCCTGCATGAGCGATTGGGAGTTGCCCAAGACCCAGAGAGAGCATTTCGCACGCGTGATACCCACGTTCATTCGACGAATATCTGATAGAAAGCCAATACCTTTGCTATAGGATGCTCTGACGCAAGAGAAGATTATAATCTCACTCTCCCGTCCTTGGAAAGCGTCAGTGGTGTTGAACTCTACCGTGTTAAAGACAGATTCGCCGTATCTCTGGGCAAATCGAGAACGAAGTTCGTGAAGTTGGCTCTTGTATGGTGTAATAATACCAACAGTTCCGGTGAAATCGTAGCCTTTAAAATCTGTGATCAGACGGTCGAAGAGCTTGAGTGCCACCTCAATTTCGCCGATGTTGATCAAAGAGTGTCCACGCGGAGCGCTTTTATGCGTACCTTGAACATCAAAGAAGCGATAAGGCGCCAGTATTGAGCTTTGATGCCAGGGTCTACTCCTGAGATCTGCCATGCCAGGTCCGTCAAGAAGTCTTGCATCGTAAAAGGCATTGCTAGGAAAGACACTTATCTCGGGATGCATCCGATATTGCGTGTCCAGAAGATGAACATCGTCTGGATGGTTCGCCTGCATTCTGACAAACAAAGACTGCTCGTATTGGAATCGGGCTGCTTCTCTAGATAACACTGTCGGTGGTAACTGTTTTGGATCACCGACCAGTATGCACTTAGAGCATCCATATTTGAGCGGAATCAACGCACTAAGCTCGATTGATTGCGCGGCTTCATCGATGATAACAGTTTCGAATTCGATGTTCAGGCTCTGAAACATTTCATGGCCGCTCCCGCTTAAGGTCGCACATATTACGTGAGCACCATCCAATACCTCCTGTTGGACGCGCCGTCTGTTTATCTCGGCGTCCCTAGCTGCGATATCACCACTGTCTCGGGCAGTATCGATTTGATTACTGAGCTGCTGTTTTCTTCTCTTTAGAACCTCGAATTCGCGATCCTGCTCCGGAGAGACCTGCTGACCCTTTGCCCTGAGTTCGTCCACCGTTGTCCGAAGAGCGATTAATTCCTCACTTGCAGCTTTGTGCGCCATCATGATTTTATGAACATCATCGCCCGCACTGTTCTTTTTGCCGGTTGCGAGGTTTAGTTTTGCGTTCACAAGTTCCTCCAATGTAACATCCAAGACGCTGGTGTTGATAGCTTCGCTACGACCGATCCTGATTACTGAGAGCTTCTGGTAGCTTCCGTCAACAGTCTTAATTCCTTCCTTAAATCTCATGACGAGCTCGTCTACTGCTGCATTACTGGGTGCACAGACAAGGAGCTTTTTGGCAGCTACGCCGGTGCCAGTACGCTGAGCTCCCTCGGTGCTCAAGTACGGACGATTGATAGGCACTCCCTTGGGGCCAAAGCTGCCCGTTAACAAGGCACCGACAATGGCCACAATTGTTTTCGTCTTGCCCGAGCCGGGAGGTCTGCAGTCCGTCAGTAGGGATCTACTATGGTAGGCAAGATTGAAACTTACCCCTGGATCAGAGTGAAGGCATCGTTGTCAACCGCAGATCGAACGGCTTTTGCTTGCGCAATGTTGATGTTGTAATTCGCTACAAGCGGTGCCAGTTGCTTTTCCGAATACTCAAGCAGTGGAGAAGGTCGTGCTTTAGTCACCTCGTCACAGAGGTCGAAGTATTTCAAGCCCATTAAGGCACCATATTCTCGCTCTAATGGGGTTATAGATAAAATTTTGACGGCGTACAACACTGCATTAGGCACCATCGACGCAACCAAGCTGTTCCCCACGTTTGCTTTGTAGGTTATTTCCATTGTTGTCTTCTTGCGGCTGACCTTGTACACGCGAGCTAGACAGTGAGGCTGTTGGACATCGTTTGCGGGTGACTGGCCTTTTGACATCAAGACGATGTCCGCTTCACTGATTCCAAGCGCTTTCCCTTCTGCCATTGGCATCGTTGTGCTCACCTCGAGAAACGCGTCGACTGTCATGCGGTTTGCTACGTTGATCTCAAAGGTTTTGAAGTTACCCTCTTCCTTGGATTTGAGAAATCCTTGCCAAGCTTCAAGAATAAGCAAAGGCTCAAAGACATTCTGATAGTCCGTGGGTGTTCGAAAGGTACTTGAGACGAGGCTATAATCGTTGCGGCGGGAGCCTGGCGGAAAGTCACCGTTGTGTAAGAAATCCCAACTAAGGATTGTCTTATGGAGAGTAGTAAGGTCCGGCGCCAGACGAGCACGCATATCCTTAGCTGACCTCGCCTGTCGGGCTTTCTTGATGGGACCCCTGGCTTTAGTAGGCATAATTCTGCTAAGGCTGGGATCAGACGCGGCACTGGGGAGTTTGGCAGGCTTAGGTGCACCACCAAAGAGCTCATGATCAAGGTCGTCATCGTCGTCAGTATCGGTTCCGGAAGAAACCATCATGCTGGAAACCTTCGGCGCATGGTCTTTGCCTTTTACGCCTATGCTGCCTATTCCGGAGCCCTCGCCCAGAGTTTGCCCAGCAATTCCAATTGAAGCCTTCTTCTTGACCAAAGCAAGAGTCTCGGCATCTCGTCTCTTCTTGTCTTCTCTCTCCTTTTCGCGCTTTTCACGAAACAGCACACGGTCAGCGTCCGATTGAATACCTACCTTGCCTGCCCTTATGGATTTTTGGTCTCGCATGGGAAGTGATGACGGCTTCTGATCTCGATTTTGCGTCGGCTTACCCTTCGGCAGAGCTTCTACAGAGGATGAGGGTTTCTGTTTCAACAGCTCGATCGAACGACCGATATTTACAAGCTCCACACCAGGGGTGTCCGAGTCACCGAATTCATCATCTGAGATAGTGGCCGGAAACGACGGTTTAGCTTTGGATCTCCAGGTATTCAGATCGATAGTTGTGGCCTTCATTCTCTTTTGGATAGGTTGAGATCGCTTGCGACTACGATCTGATGGAGTATCTGACTGCTCTTGCTCAGCCTCTACTATTGCTATTGGATGACCCAAATTGTCTTCCAGAGCCCTTGCAAGTTCAGCCTTCTCTTGAGGCCTCAGGTGTGTCCTCATTCCGGTCGTGAGGACCTGTTCAAGTATTTTGCGAGGGCCTTCAGCAACAGTCATACTCTGTTCAGTAAGTCGGTTCAAGACCTTCTTAGTAAGCGTTACTGATATATCAACTAAGAAAAGGTCGCGTAACCTCAGCCATTTCAACATTGCATCCATAATCTTGGCAGGGTGTCCTAATAGATCTTTGCCCACATTTGTTCCTTGGCTTTTGGGTACGCCTTCCTCTTGTTTGATTGGAGCGGCACCCTCAATTGCATTGGCGAAGACACTATATTGATCAAAGAATCGTTCCGATAGCTGCATTGTATCTCGACAGAACTCTTTGAGTACTTCGGAGTCGGCAACTTTCGCGCGACCCCACTCCTCTGTTGTCTCGTAGATGACCCTGAGACCCTCCCATTGGTGTTCCCAGAAATTCTCCACAGCTTTGATCTCAGCAATGCCGGAAAGCGTACGGGTGCGGAGTAGTCCACTCTGCGAGTCGCAAAGTATATCAAGGATATCTGCGGAAGTCTTGAGCATCCGTGGGCAGGCAGCGTAAGTTCTGTTTCTAGTTATACGCCTTATCGCCCACGAGGTTGCGTTGAGCGTCGTCTCGAGAAAGGTGTTGACGAGATATCCAATAGCCTCCCGCCGAGCAGATTCGCCACTGAGACTCTTGATCAGATTCACGCCGGCTTCGTACACGTTCACATCAGGAGAAACCAGGGAGGCAATGAGAGCAGTAGCAGTATCGGGATATCGAAAAAGTCTGTCTAGGTCTGTCGGATTGAAGTCGTTGATACGCTCCAAGATCTTACAAATAAGGTGGGTGAGACGATCATATTTCACGTTGAAACCGCTTCTCTCCTTCGACGAAGCATCATCAGCATTAATCATGAACTTTTCGAGACCGGTTAGGTCATTGATCCCAACCAGAGCTGCTCTGGCTACCACCACGTTGGCATGGTCCAGATGCTGTACAACCGCATCCCATATTGCAGGCGAGTATGAGGTAAAGCCATTGGAGAGGTCTTTGTTCTGTTTCAGAGCCTCCTGATCCGTCCTCAAGGACTTGCATTCTAAAGCGAGGGCAGCCTTGATGATCTTGAGACATGCGTCACCACAAGAGACCCGGGCTTTGTCACTTTCAGGCAGGCTAGGTATGCTAATAATTTCCTTAATGTAGTCGCTGACCACTTCCAAAGTCTCGGCGGCCACGATCCGGCCAGTGTGAGTAAATATGATGTCGTCTTTGTTGCAATTCGCCAATGTCCAAGCCAGTGTAGCCAATCCAATCCGTTTGCATTCTAATCTTGCAAATGGTGGGAAGCGTTTCGCCTGTGGTTTGCTCAGAAGTTGAAAGCCGAGAGCACGACAAACACCAGCCTGACGATCAGTATTCAGTGATGCCATAAAAGGACCGATCCAAGAAAGCATATCCTTCAATGCGGAAGAGTCATAGTTCTCATCTTCTCTGGCTTCTTCCATGATCCTGACGTATTGCGGATTGTTGAAGATCTTTTCGATTAACGCGGTTGGCGAAATCGCACCCATGGCGTCCCAGAATAGCACTGGGGCAAGTTCGAGGAACTTCTGAATTACCTGGATCAAGGGTCTAAACCCCTGCGTGTCATAATGTAGATAGTCGAGCGCAAGCCTGAATATGTCAATATCTAAAGCTCGGAGCGAGTGCGTTATTAGGTTGCTATCGAGCTTGTTGATTATAAGACCGATACCATGCCAGAAGCGTGGAGAGAGGTCCCAATTTGGCACCACTTCCAAACCAGCTTGCATAATTTGCATGGCCTGCATGGTCCGTAAGAGAGGTTCTCTGAGCGCAAAATTGAAATCTTCCTCGCTAGCAATGGTCGCGTATTTTGACCAGGTAAAAGTAGCCCAGGTCAATCTATCGTGGTCGTTGTCGAACAGGAATATTGCTGCAGCTGGCACACAGTGCAGAGTCTTTAATCTTTTCCTCGTTTGAGCCAGCTGGAAAGGCTCTCGAAAGTGTTTGTCGAGGAGAGAAGCATCCACCAGAAAGGCTTCACAGCACAGAGCCTCGAATAATGCCATTTTAGCTGACATGTCTTGGACAGCACTATGGTGACCAGGATCTTTGGTCGCCTTCAACTTTTGAGTGGCTTCGTCTAGTCCCCGCGTGATCCGTTGGATGTCTCGTGTATTCAATATCTCTACCATCATCGCTACTTCCTCTTCCTCATATTCGCTATGCGTGTTAGTATCCTTTGACCGGCATTTCTTGCCTATAGTCTCTTGGTAGAGCACTCACTTCCGTAGATTCTCGATCAGTCGCTGTCTCGACTTATAGTATTCGATCACGCAAAGGTCGCATTTTATCAGCTGTGCATCAATTAAAGCTCCGAGCTCTTCCTGAAGATTCACTACGTCGTCCCCGTCATAACCGAAAAGCTCCATGCATTTGCTGACATGTCCTCGTCGGAGTTCCACATTTTTGCCCAGAGGATATTCACTCTTGACACGAACAAGACCTTCGGTGGAAATTGTAGGTGAGTCGTAAGCTTCGCAAAACAAGTGTAGCTCCGGAGGTAGGCTTCTTAGCTCTCTTCAAAACGCGAGTGTTAGCTTAGTACTCAAATCTGTATAGCATAAGTGCTTGACTCACCGAAGCTTTTCGAGGTACTCCGCCATCGTAGAGTTCAATTCCTGCAGGCGGGTTGTGGCAGACTCTTGACCTTCCTGGAAGAAAAGGTCAACGATGGATGATAGCTAGGCCTCACTCTTGACATCGTGGAGGCTTCAACAGAATAGCAACCGGGGCGGAATAGTAGGCTAAGACCGCAGATGTGATATCCGTCGAGTGTCAGCCAAGAGGAGCTTGATGGTGGGAGGTCTTGTAGTAAAGAAGAACATTAAAGCAGCACAGTGCAATGAGGGAAACTCATTTCAGCTAGGTAGATGTGTCGAATAGATTTATAGTGCTAGATAGACATAACGCGATTCAAACACGGGTCTTTGGTGAACCGTGAATAAAGATTTAGTTCCGGAGATTCGACGGAGTTTGAAAAAGGCTAATCGCGAAGCTTTCTGGGGACTATCTGGGTGTTCCTGCTACTGACGAACAAACATACTAAATTTTAAATGAGCAATGAATGTTTGAAACTCGTAGTAGAATTTGCTCTCGGTATCTTAGAGAAGATAAAGCTTCGCCACGTCCCTGACCTAGGCCGGAATCATCACCTCAAAGCCCAACACAAAATACCACTACATTTGCCTCGAACGCTCAAAGCGTGCATTGAAGAAATTTATTCCTGAACCCTCCTCGCTCTGCACTCAAGGAGGCCGCTGAAATCCCTCCTGAATGGCGACGTGCGCTCCGCCCACTCAAACGCCGTCAATGCAATGCTAATAAAGGGAATAGGTCGCTCATGCCACATGATCGGAAATAAAGAGAGGTATCGAGGTCGCCGGTTCTATTAATTATGTACAGATAGTCATATAGGGGCAGGTCGTAAATTATAAGTCTGACGGGCTATCGTAGTGCGGACTGTCCAGGGCGGCTTCGTGATGGAACAACCACATCTGAGTGGCTAGACTCCATCCTGGTTAGGAGGGCTGCAGATGTAAAATCGTTGCTGGCTTCATAGCTTGGCCGTATTACGTCCATTGAATTCCTAATTCTGTCAAATGACGGCCTGGGTCGATCAAAAGATGGTCGTGGTACCTCCAAAGAGGTTTTGTGCCTGGTGTAGTCGGTACCATCGCTGCCGTTCTGACTACGTGGATTGTGTGTAGTCGCTGTTGGTGCAACTGAAGGTGGGTAAATAGGTCTCTCGTCATCTTCTAAAGGGGCATGTGTACCTGCTGAGGCCGCTTGTGCGGGTTGTGAAAGATCCGACGAAGATCCTGATGGCAACTTCCCAGGCGGAATATACGCTTCGTAGTTGTCCAGATACTTGAACTTGCCTTGTCGAATCTGCTCCCGGATAATGTCCACATCCAAAGGCCGGAATATCTTTTGAAAAGATTTTACTGTGAATCGAGGCAGCAAGCAGATACAAACTGTGAGCAGGGTAAGCACCCAGAACGAAAGCTGACCATAGACTTCTGGTGCAGCCTGGTAGAATTGGTCTGAAGCTGAGTCAGCAGTATAGACTCCAGTCCAGAACCATATCAATAGGATACTGATTGCCACAAGCAACAGCATCAGCCAGTCCCATCTATAGGTATTCAAAAGAATGTACACATTGACAACCACTATGGTTGCGCTGGCTGTGTAGACGCCCACTCTCTTGTTGTCGTTCACGTTGAGACCACTGCTTGTGTTGAATGTCGCTGGTGCGAATAGGAGGTATGGCATGAAAAAGCAAATCAATGATTGATATATACCATCACCCATGTATAGCCTATAATTTGTTAGCACCTGCTTAACATTGATGAGGTCTTCTCCCTCACCAGAATTTGACTTGAGACCATTCTAATCGTTCGATGCCCCTCCGATAGAGCTGTGGAACAGCAAGCGAAACTTTGTCATTGACATCTTGATCGAGTATACCCATGAAGATCACTGGAAGTGATGTGAATGCCAAGTTGACCAACAAGATGTACGTATAATCGAAAAGATATGAGCAGTCGAAGTCGTTATAAATCTGGTACCAGAAGAGCGCGAAAGTCCAGACAATGTTCTTACAGAGGATTAGCATTGAAAATGTGGAGAACGAGTCGAACATACTTTGTAGAAGAAATTCGCAATGGTCTCCGCGAGACGACGATAGGACCAACGCCCATGCACGAGGATCAACCGCTGTAAGAAGCGAAATTGGCCAATCGCATAATCTGACGACATGACCGCCTGTCTACCTTCTTCCCCTGCAATACCAACGCCCACATCGGCTTCCTGTATCATGGCGACATCATTTGCGCCGTCTCCGATAGACAGTGTCATCACGTCCAGTCCATCTTTGACCATCTGTACAACAGCTGCTTTCTGGCTTGGGCTAACTCGACAGCAGAGCACGGATTTGCATTGTTTGCAGAGCAACAAGAATTTCTGGCGCAGCCGATCCTCAAGTACCAATTTCAGGGCATCCCCATCAATGACTATGGCGTGCGTAGGGCCTGGCGGTTCGTGATTCTTGCGGGCAGCTTTTAGCTCTTCATCCGAACCCTTAATCTTGAAGGTGTCCAAGTGCTTGTCAAGTTCAGCTTCAGCAGCTTCGATTTCATCCTCCTGCACCTTGAACACGATCAGGTCCATATTGTTATTGAGAAGGTTGCAAGAGAAGCCTATGTTGATGGCCGTCTCCACCTTGTCGCCCGTGAGCACCCAAAGCTTGATGCCTGCATCTGCGAGCAATTCGATAGTATCTGGTACCCCATCTTGCAAGCGATCTTCGATAGCGGTACCACCGATGAGCGTAAGATCCCTCTCAATAGCATCTGAAACAGCCTCCAACTTGTCTTCGCGGTCGACTATAGCCGCCGCAGCCAAATCGTGCTCTTTGTTCCAGGCTTTGTATTCCGCCTCGTCAATCTCTTTATATGCAACACATAACGTCCTCAACCCCTCACGAGCAAACATCTCAAGGTGTTCGGCCGTAGTTCTCCTCAATTGCTGCTGCTCTCCTTTCTTTAACCGAGACCAAATCATGCTATCAGCACCTTTGCAGAAGAGTGTGATTTTGCCATTAGGCATACGTATGATGGCGCTCATGCGTTTTCTGGACGAATTGAATTCGAGAGTATTTAGCACAGTGTACTCTCTTTCTTCACCCATGATGTTTAGGATGATACCATCATTGGATCTACCAAGGACGGTGAATCCGCAGTCCCGGGCCGTCGCCACCAAGGCCGCTTCATCAGGTGATTGAGCTTTGAACTCGATCCGTGGCGGATTCCCAGCGGTTCTCTCGGTGATCACTGTGTGGCAAAGAGCCAAAGCCGTCATGAAGTGTTCATTCTGCAACTTCTGCTCTGGTCCAGATTGTCCGTCGAGGTCGTTAACGAAATCCGGAGCAACAAAGGTGAGCTCATCATCATGGAGGTAGGGATTGTCGTGCAATGTTCGAAGGTCTTTAAGCATCTTCGCCCGATCCAACGCGATTTGCGCGTGGGCTTTGGCTCCCTCGGCTTCGGTATCAATACCTTGACGCCTTTGCATGCCAGCCAAGGCTTCCGTATACGCTTCTCCATATGCAATCCCATTAACAGAGCATTTCTTGAACTCCATTACATTTTGTGTCAATGTCCCAGTCTTATCAGAGAATATGTATTCAATCTGTCCGAGGTCGTCTGATATGTTCCATGACTTTGGCGTGCAGGGATAGTCCACTTTCTCGTAATACATATAGGTGTCACTGTAAATGAAGAATGCCTGTAGAGTCCGAATAATTTCGAGGGAGATGTACAACGATATAGGTACCAAGTTCTGGAAGAGGATCACCGAAGCCCAAAAGGTGATGAATCCATCCAGCGAAGGCTTGCCGCCAATTGAGCCAAACTCGAAGTAGTCCAGAGAGTTGTTGCCTTGGGACCAGATGACGCCGTTGATGATTCCAGAAAGCAGGCACATGAAGAAGAGGATAATGAAATTGTAGATGACATCCCAATTGAGTTCCCTGGCAATCCGAGAACGTTTACTGGGGGTAAAGCCAGAGTTGAGCATGATCTTCGTTTCCCGTCCAGTAAAGACCACAACTCCAAGGATCCATTCGGTGTTACGTAGGCTGCATCCTCTTAGCAGAAGATTGTTGATAGAGATGGGCTCAGCCATTTGCACCCCGAGATCCTCGGGCCTCTTCGCGTCTCTTTGATTCCACCGTGCCGCGCCACTGTATTGATAAAGATTGGCATGTGGCGGTTCGCTTTCGATTACGAACTCTGTCTGCTCGCAATCTCTCGCATGCTTGATTTTGCGTCCACTGTGCAAGGCTTGTCGCACCTTCAGATTCGTCTCTCCGTCAAGATTTTTCGTCTCGACATAGCACGCTCCATCGGGATCGGACGTGTTTAGAATGACGATGTCTGCAGGGATTTGGTCCTCATTGTAGATCCGAACAAAGTCTCCCACTTGGACACTTTTCCAAAAATCTTTCTTGAACCTAGCTTTTCCCGGGACATTCTTGAAAGGGTCGATGAGGTTGCCATAGAACTTGGTGGGAACTTGACCACTCTGGCGCTTGTTTCCATTAGCAGCAGCCAGCTTGCCGTCATCCGTTTCGAGGATCGAATTGTCGTCCTCGTATGATCGGGCAGTGTCGGGACGTTCCCCAGCCCGCTTTCCTGGTTGAGGAGAAGGTACCGGTGTCATCTGGATCGCATCTTCGTCGACAGTATCTTGCACAGAGTGAAAGGATGTTCGAGATGACAACATCGAATTCCGCGTTCGCCTCGTCTCGGCTGAGCTTCGAGGTTCATCCAATGCTCTTTGCGCGTAGGTCTTCTCAGCTCGGGCCTTCTTTGAGACTTTGCTCTTGATGAACCCGAATGTCCGTACGATTCCACGAGTCGATGCTTTCTTGATCCTGCGCCACAATGAGATATCGTCTGCAGAGGTGTTGACATTGTTCCAATCAACGAGGCGATGCACGGGTGAGTTGTTGAGTTCGTTGTCTAGTATCGTTCTTCGCCAATCTTCAATCGCATCCTTCACGGCGGTCACAAACAGAATGACAATCAAGGGAACGGAGCCTAGACCGGGGTTGGATGCGCCGAATATACTGAAGAACTGGAGGAAGTAGCATCAGCAGAAGGTCCACAAGAATGGCTTGTGTAAAGTCTTACCGCGAGAACAATAACGAATAAGAAATAAACGTTAGCAATGTTATGGAACTGAAACCATAAATTTTTCGGTATGAAACTTAGAGGCGTATATTTGGCGGTGCGTATCTTGTTCCTGGCGAATTGCGCTTTGGGATGCCCCTCTTCGTCTTTCGCGTCGTCAGGTAAAGGGATATTGAAGAATATTCTCCGTCGACCGTCTTCATGATCACCGTTTTCCGTCGACTCATCAGCCTCCTCCTGTATGCCCCCTAGAGGAGGAGTATCTGCAGATTGACCTGACTCTCTTTTCTTTTCGTTCGAATTCGATTTCTTGTGGTGAAACCGATCAATGATGCTATGACGCTTTTTCTGCCCGCTCGCGCCTGTGACCCGCTGTGTCGCCCACCGGATCCTCTTGATAGGATTTGAGACATTACTGTCTTCCTGGTATGGCTGAATCGCCATGACAACGATACTGGGTAGAAATTGGTCGTTAACATCCGCATGCAATCTTTACGCAGTCTTGCAAATTTTGTTGGGCTCTCCCAGAGCAGTTTCAGGGTGACATGGTGCAATGTGTGCCTGTATGTCTATGACAGGGAAAATCGTCGTTTGCAAGTCAATTGTCAAGTCCAAAGAGTGTATGGGTAGCTGGATGAAGTTGTCCTACTAAGGGTCCGCCGGGTGTGTCGGATGAGGGACGTTGCGCTCGTATTCCCGGTAAGTCTTCGTCAGCAGTAAGAGGTCATAAAGATCGTTATGATTATGTAGCTAGGGTCGAAGGCGTATGAGGGCTGGTGCAGCAGTGGTAGCTGAACAGTGGTATGGCAACGCACCGAAGGGGGCCGGTCCTCGAAGGCGTTCGACTCTGATTTGTCACTTATTTTTCCGGACGCCGGGAAAAGATAATGTCCGGGCCCTTAGAACTAGGCGTTAAAACAATGCAAAATGATGAAAAAATCCAAAATCAATTTACGAGTCACTGCTGAGGCTCAATAGTAAGAGACCGTCACCATTAGAGGCTTTGGCTTAGGCTGTAAAATCTCACTCAATGTACTTTGCGTGTCCCCAATCCTTCATCATCTTACTGTGTTAGGGCTGAATAAGCCACCTTTGCGATGACGCACTAGCGAACAGGGGTAAGGGACCAATTACAGCCCTTCCTACTCATCCCGTACATCTTTTGATTTTTACTTCGTGAGGTCTAAGTGGGATTCCACAGCTGTATTATTGAATCTACTTGTACTGTTCTGTTCCATTTGCTTGGCATCACGTGATATGGCTCCCTGTCTGGCAAGCGCGTTATCCGGACGCGCCTCGGTTCGCCGCATGCCAGTGAAGCCAGAATACCGAAGCCTTCGATGAGACAATGCCTCTATACAATGACAACATCAAGAATTATTTCAGACCGTTCGCCACTGCTCCTAGACTCAAGAAAAAGCGGCCACTCTCAGAAGAAGATCAAGAGCAACCAATCGGCAAGCGCTCCCCTTTGAATAGCCCCAGTGAAAACCAAACGTGTCTATCTGAAGAACAGACTTTGCCAGCGAATGAGCCATTGGGCGAAGCCTCAGGAGACGATGAGAGTCTCTGGTCGAGCCGGCGATTACAAACTACGAGCAGCCGGCCAGCAGAACCAGATCAGATACCATCAATATCTAGCTCAGACGAGCCGGTTGCGCAGGATGTGACAAAAGCCGGTGCTCTTATACCGCATCAAGACGAGACCGGAGGACGTGCACCTGCGTTCTCCAGCTCTCAATCAGTCTTGACTAGCAGTCAACGCATAGTAAAGAATGGGGAGGTGATGATACGGAATTCAGACGACGAGTCCGACAGCTCCCTCGAAGATCTTGATGACCTTATTGCTCGTAATTCTTCACATAAAGCCCCATCACCACCGACTTGCAATCTTGATGACTCCCTTTCCAAATTTCAGGCGGGAAAACATGCTGAAAGTGTCAAAAAGCAGACAACTGGAACATCGGCTCAACTTGGCAAGCCAGCTTCTCCGCATCTTTCAGCTCTTTCTGTTATTCCAAAACAATACCAATCCTCTTTAGAATCGTTGGCGAAGGAAAGGAAGCAACACGAGGCAGGCAAAGACAGCCTGGCTCAAGCACTGTCATTAATAGAATCATACGACCAACGAAAAGCCTCTAGCAATGAAAAGTCTCAAATGTTGGACCAGAAGGGTACTCTCGAAGCAGACCTGGTTACCAGGCTGGCAAAAGCAGAGACAGATGGCGACGATGTTAGTAGGCTTCAAACTGCAATTCGAAGGACAGAAGCATTGCAGTATAGCCAGTCATGGTCCTTCTTCGAGGATCATCCGGGTCACTCACTCCGGCACCGAGCAGTCTTCCCAGCGATAGAAGATCAGCGACTCAGACCAGTCCTCGACGAATCAGTATCTCGTCAACTGGCCTTTCTGAGCGGTTATGTCGGGGAATTTGCTACCAAAGCAAGCCTTCCGGAGGAGCTCTTACTCTGGCTTATGGATGAGATATGCTCTGAAATGAGAGACGATCTTAGATATGCATACACTAACACACTCAAACATGCCACCGTCCAACTATCGCCACTGATCACTCATGGACACATTGACACACTCTTTCAGAATCTTGGGGCCACAGCTACAGCAATAAATATTGAAAAGCCAGTGGTGCCACGGGCGATTCTATCGCAGAATATTGAGCATGTCAGTCGACCATGCCTCCTATCGATCTTGGATCTCCTAGGTGGCATAGCTGGAAGTCTGGCCGTAGGGTGCCGGACCCATATATTTTGCTTGCTATGCCGCCTAGCACTGGATCAATCCATTGTCAAAGATTTTCACGCAACTAACGCAATTGGCGAGTTGTTTTCAAAGCTCGCTGACTTATATCCTGAAGAAGACAACGATCCTGAGGTACGTAGTCGTGCCATGGTTGAAACTGCAGAACTTAACACAATTCCTCATCAGCTACAGACCATGCTGCACATAATCCATCATTCCATCACCGACGCAAGCCTGCAACTACTGCTTCTCCAAACGATTCCCCCACTCCCCCGCCTAGTCCTCTTCCGCCAACGACTCGCCCTCTCCTTCTTCTTCGCCGATCCCTACTACTTCAGCGCAGAACCTGAAGACCTGATAGACTTCTGCTCAATAGCAGCCCATCTCGAAAACCCCCAGTACACCATCAACAGCGCCACCGATTACTCCTCCCTTGCCGCCTCCATCGACATACTAAGCATAGCCGTAGGCTGTGGCAACCCTCTCTCCCCCGAGGCGGCCAAAGAAGATAAAGCAGCTTTTAATGCCGATGTAGACATCCTAGCGAAGAAAATAAGAGCCATGTTTACGCAGATTATAGATACATCAGCTTCGCATATGAAGAGGACTGAGGCCAAGGAGATATTGGAGGCGTTTCACTCTAGGCTTCTGTTCGCTGTGAGGACAAAGCCACCACCGAAGAAGAAGGTGTTTGGTGATGAGGTGGCGAGGCAGGTTGGAGATATGGATGCTTTTGTTGTTCGCAGGAAGGAAAATGATGGATTTGAGTTTCCGAACGGGTGATTAGCAGTGGATATATGTGTCTCAAACTCTGGATGCATAGACGATGCAGGGAAAATTACACCTGGGATCACGCCCGATATCGAAGCCCATGATTTAAAATTCTGCCTGACCTCTCAAAAATACGAACCGATTAGATCCATCACCGGGTGCCAAATATCCTTGTATCTTGGGAATATGGGTGGCATTCGCTTTTGTTATGTTCTATTTCTAACGAGCTCTATACTTAGTCGTCCCCGTCTGATCCATACTACCTTCACGTCTTACCTCCTGTTCCCACATGCATCCCTTTCAGCCGCGCTACAACCTGCCAACCTACACTATTGTCTACCTTTTACGGGCCCCCAACCTTCCAAGAAACCCCACCCATCCACTCATCAGCCACCTCAGACCTACAAGAACCCTCCTTAACAATCTTCCCCTCTTTCTCTTTCTCTCCCCCCATCTTAACCCCCGCCAACCGCTCCCACCTCTTCTCACCCCTCACCCTCCCCACTGTAACAGCTACCCTCTCCCCCTCCCCCTCTCCATTAATCCACTTCAGCGGCCCCAGCGGAACCTCACTCCTTCCTCCCAGGATTTCGCTAAGTTCCTGATCCAGCAAGGGACGCATACCGAGTTCGAAAGCGAGTTCGCCACCATACTTGGTGGGGATGGAGGAAAGGGGGATGTAGGTTTGGAGGGTGGAGAGGGTCTCGGAGCGGGGGACGAGTTGGAGTTTGGATGCTGTGACGGGGTCGAGGAAGCCTTTGATCCAGGACCAGATTGTGGGGAAGAAGGATGGGGCGTTGAGGATCTTGGGGAGAGAGAGATGGTTAGTTGGAGAAGGAGATAGAGAAGGGGGGAGGGGGTAAAGGGGCGAGACGCACGAAGACGCGGTCGAGGATCTCAGGGTAGGTGTTCGCTAAGAGGTCAGCTGTTGATTTTATCCAGCTTCTTGCGCCCCAGACTTGAGATAGGGAGACGGTAGCGATGTCGATTATGTAGATAGCTCTGCTGATAGGAGTTGAGGGATTGGGTCTGCTGGGGACTAAGGAGCAAAGGGGCATGATGAAGCGGATTGCATAGTCGAACGCCGTAAAGGAGCGGAGGGACTCGAGGGACGAGGTTTTGGGGAACTCTAGGTCTGGTAGTGAGATGGATTCGGAGCTTTTCGTATGAGCGGCTAAGGTTTTAGAGGTGACGGCTTCCATGTCAAAGTAGTAAAGAGGCTGGCCACGTTTATCACGGTGGCCTGTCCAGTGAGGGTACTGGAGCATATGTTCAGAGGGTTCTGTAGGATGTGGAGAGGGAGACGTACTATTCTTCGAGTCTCATCAAAGCTTTCGATGTCTATGTTGTCGTAGAATACACAGTGGCGATTCTTCTCACGCGTGAGGCATACTGCATTAAACATTTTGTATGCCTCGTCGACATTGTATTTTCGAGCGCGGAAAAAGCGTCTGCAAAGCGGATTAGGAATGTTCCTGTTAGGAGGATAGAATAACTGTATGGACAGGAAGAAGATAAAGTATCAAAGATCTAGTAAGGCGTGACATATCCAGGCTTCAGCATCAGCCCCAATCATTGACGGATTGCAAAAGTTGCATTTTTTTCCTGGAATATAAAACGTGCTTCTTTGCAAAATGTGGAATCATGTGGACTTTGAAACAATGCTAGTTCTCTACTCTGTAAGGGAAAATAAGATATAACAGTAAGAGGCCCTATTTGATAGGAACATGAAGTCAAGCCTTTGATAAAATCAACCCTCGAGTAGAATTAGATCAATCTTACAGTAGAACAACATCATCATTGATACCATCGCACACATCGTCGCTTCCAAGGTCTACAGGTCTTTCTAGCAAGCCATTCTCAGCACACTTAGATTTATAGATGTCGAATTTTGCAGCCTGCTCTGTTGAAAGAGGCTCATCAGCAACCCCATTCGTTGCTTGCGGGCCGTCTAGAGACATGATTGGAATATACGACTACATGCATGAAGATCTGTAGAGGAGTTGACGATGCGAATTCAAAATTAACAGCGGATATAATCTACATATAGCTGGAATACAGAGGATCCTCAGTAGAGATGGGATTGGTCCAGTCGCATAGCGCGTTCACACCGCCGAGTTATGCCGGGTTGCTATGCCTTAGCTGGCTGGTATAGCGTCATAACAAAGGCACAGACATCAGTAGCAGTGACCGAATATAAGCGTCCTGATATTCTGATCACAATAACATTCTAAATTATCACAGCATCATACAAAATTAGCAGCTAGATGAACAAGGAGTCCCATCAGATAGGGAAGGTTTAGACGTAATTCAAGCTCTTGCGAAGATCTACACCAGGGATCCTAGATCCTCTACTACTAGCTCTAGGGTCACGCCCTTGACAGAAGCAATATGATCATTATCATTGTGAACAGATAAAGTAACAAGACACTCTTTTGTTTCATTCTCCTTGTACTTGCCCCTCCCGCAGGTACAGTGGCCCTCTCCTATCTCAATGCCTCTCGCTAACCTCTCCCCCAGCATCCCGTAGTTGCCTACACGTACAGCAGTTCCACCAAACCTCCCCATATCAAGCTCCGTCTCCCCCCAGACCACCGCCCAACATGTCTCACGCCATGTCGGACGACCAAGTAAGCTCCCCTCTCAACATGCCAGCTCTCATCCCTAACCTTTTCCCCCACAGGTAGCCACTGAGCTCAAAAAAATGACCGCCTTCATCCTCCAAGAATCCCACGAAAAATCCCACGAAATCCGCCTCAAAGCCGACGAAGAACACGCCATCGAAAAATCCAAACTCGTCCGCTCCGAAACCTCCTCCATCGACACCCTCTACGCCAAGAAATTCAAACAAGCTTCCATGAGCCAGCAAATCACCCGCTCCACGCTTTCCAACAAAGTCCGCATAAAAGTGCTGTCAGCGCGTCAGGAATTGTTGGATGAGTTATTCGAGAAGGCGAGGGGGAAGTTGGGGGATGTGGTCAAGGATAAGAAGAGGTATGAGGAGATGTGTAAAGGGTTGATTTTGGAGGGGTGTTATGCGTTGAGTGAGGAGAAGGTGGGGGTGAGGGCGAGGAAGGCGGATTATGAGGTGGTGAGGAGGGCGATTGAGGGGGCGGAGAAGGAGTATAAGGAGAAGGTGGGGAGGGAGGTAAAGATTGAGTTGGATGAGAAGAATCCGCAGCCGGAGGGATCGTGAGTTCTTTCTCCCCACTCGTCTCTGCTGTTATTTTTGGAGGCTGGTCTGGTTACGATGATGATGATGGGCTAACTGTTGTTTCCTTGGGTAGATCGGGAGGTGTTTCTATTGTTGGGGGTGGAGGCAAGATCGATATCAATAATACGCTGGATGAGCGCTTGAAGTTGTTGGAGACGGATGCGTTACCTATGGTTCGGACGACGTTATTTGGGAAGAACGAGGGGCGCAAATTCTACGACTAGGAATGTGTATGGGTTTGAAGATGTCTTCATTTGCGCAAACGGGAATCTATATTGCATACATCTTTGCAATGGCCGCAGACGGACGTTGGTCTTCAATTGATTCTAATTGCATGGTGGTCGCTCTTGAGTGTCTGTACATTGTGTACGATATCCATTCAGAGATTAGACGCATTTAGAGCAGAGCAGAAGAATGCTCCTTACATCAGCGAACAGAACTCTTCTGGGGTGGAACCAGGCTTGCTTTGATATCCAATGCGAAGTAATGATCTTATCTCACAACCTCACCTCCTCATCTCAACAGATACCTATACAAACTTCAACCTGCACAACCTCCCCAAGCTTTCCCCAGCCTCTCTAACGATACACAGGATACTTGTCCGATCCTTATCCTCCCCCTCACCCCTCGTCTTCGCAACCGCCACATTGCCAATACACTCACATCTCCCGTCCCCTGAATTATAATTTCCTGTTGTGACAAAACCAATGAGATCAACTTCCTCAGGAACAGGAGGGTATTCCTTCTCGCCTGGTTTAGGCAGGCCATTTGTGGCAGGTGCAGGGGTCAATAACCTCGCAGCAAGTTGTTGTGAGCGGATACGCGCCGGAGCATCTTTGGAGACTGGTTTGAAGACTGAAGCTTGGGCATTTCTGTGTTTGCCAGGTCTGAGGGTTTGCGAGAGCGCGAGCCATTCGTTGCGGAGGGCAGGCTTGGTGGTTGGGAGGCGATAGATGCGAGCTGCGCGGGTGGGGTGGCCTGTTGTGAGCAAGGTGAGATGAATTGGGGCGAGGCCTGTGGGAGGTATAGGTTCTGGGTAGGGGAGGTGAGTTGAGAGGTGGTGGATAGCAAGTGGTGGATCTTTGGGCTCAGGGGTTGTTGTGGAGAGATCTCCCAGTTTCGTAGATGATGTTTTTGAGAGGAGAGTGTTGGTGGTCGCTCTCTCGTTCTCGGCGGATGTAGGTTTCTGAGTATTATCTACATCTTGCGATGATGGTGGTGGGCCTTGGAAGAGACGTTCCCAGTCACAAGCCCAGCCCATGCCTATTTCTCCTTTCTTTCCATGCCCTAGATCCACGCTGTCATATTCCGTCCTTCTTCCTTTAGGTCTCTTCTCCCAATTTTGCTTGGTCTTTCCTCTATCCATGACTTCCCACTCAAAGCCCGCTCTGGTGCCTGGGTAGTCGCCAGGAAACCATGGCACACCCCGCTCGAAGGCAATCTGCCTCTTCTCTTGTAACCCACCGAAGCGAGGATTGCCACCTGAAGAAAGAGGATAGTGCATCAGAGAGTACCAGACGGGGAGGACGCAGCTCCAAGGAAGGAGTAAAGACCATGTCCCTTGGCCGGATACGGTGGATGACCGAGAAGCCATGAGCAGGACTGGTATCTTTGGATCCTTCGGAGACGGATCCGGATATGCCCCTGGCAATGCATCGCCTTTGCGCCGGTTAATAGCTTTTTGGCTGGCCAATGAACGAGAAGATGTGAGACGTCTGGTACGATCAAATATCTCAGGAGACTTCTGAGTGTGATCTGGTGGCCAGGAAGAGAGTAGTCTGGTCAGGGTATCATTGATTGTATTCGAATTTGGCAGCTGCACTGTCCTCGGGGGGTGATGTAGACGTGGATCAGAAATACTGAAGCTTAGCATAGCATCCGCAGGCAAACAAGCAGGATTCGTGACTGCTGCCAATTTTGGCCAGACGTTATCAGGAGTTTCTATGTCCACCCAGTCATTGTCGGGACGAGTCTCTGCAGTTGTCTCCCCGACTGACTGAGTAGCTTGGACTGGATGCAGAACACCAATCAATGCCTCTGTGGATCCAGGTCCTGTCACCTCGATACTACCAATTTCGAACCGCAAGTCTTCAATCATAGCTGGCGGACGCTGGATCTTGGCGACCTTCAGAATCTCATTCCATACTTGAAGGAAAGCAGACGGGTGCACTCTGAGAAGCAGCTTTCGCTTGCGCTTCTTCGGTTGCTGGTTGGTTGGTCGCTTGGGTGTATCTGTTGCTTCTTGCATAACCACGTCGTCTTGACCTGCTCCACTCTCCAGTCCACCTCCATTTGCTTTCCTCGCATCATCGGCTAGCGCAGCATCTTTCTCCTTCGCGGACCCTGACCCATCCTCTTTAGCAGACTCATCCAAACACCACACAACCACCACCGGAGCAATCCACCTCTTCTCGCCATCTCTCTCCCTAATCCATCCCTCCCAAGACCTCGTTCCCCTCCTCCACTTTCCCCCAGCCTTCCCCACCAGCATCTTCCCCTCAACCCCCACGCTCCTAAGTAGACCCAATAAGCTCGCCTCCACCCCCTCAACCCCAATGGTACTCATATAGCTCGTATCCCACGCCACACAACCCCTTAGGCTTGCAGCTCGATGCGTACTCCGATAGCACTTATCCGTCGGGCTCAACGGAATCGCAAACCGCCACAATGGCTCTTTTGGCGGTGTCATATGCGCTCTCTTCGCATGATACAAGTGTGTAGGCAGCCACGCCTTATGGACTTGTCGTTTGCGAAACTTGGCTGCTGGTTTCCCAGGCTTAGAAAGCGTATCTTTTGGAAGCTTTGGTAGACGAGGAGCAATTGACACCATCTTCTCTGGGTCTGTCTCGCCAGGTTTCTGCTTCTTAGACTCATCCCGCTTCTTCTTGGTGAAAGCGCTGAGCTTCTTTAGCTCTTTCGCTTTACCGAGACGTAGACGCTGGTGTGGAGTGAGTTTGCGGCGCCGGGCTGTTATGGTGGGCGTATTGTCATCTTTCATCTTTCCTCTTGCAGCCCTTGTCAGCCTTCAACACTCGACCAAGAGTCCTCTGGCACGAATTGATTCACTTGACGCACCTCCTTTGCCGCCCTGGCTCTGAGCCTCTTAGGTACCCTCTTCACATTGTGACTAGCAGTCCTCCTCCTCAAATCCTTAGGCACTTGTTGGAAGGCTCTTGAAGACAAAGCCTTCTTCGAGCCCGACATGTTTGCGCCCATGGCTCTGATCTCGAATTCGCGAGCTTTGACGAAGGCAGAGACGTCGAGGTCGCCATTTTGATTGAGAGCTTTATCAGAGGTTTGCGTGAGGATTTGCCTGGCTTCGGAGATCTTGACGCGTTTTGCTGCCCGACTGGGGTTATGAAGAGGTTTGGTGGTTTGCGGCGGCGGCGGCTTGCGCTTCTGGGGTACAGAAAGCATCATAGTTGGTAGATTGCAATGTCATTGCTGTTTCCACGGCGTGGTGGGCTATTTGTTCAGATTGTTGAGAATGAGATACCAAGAAAGCGCGTTAAGTGATTTTACTAGCGCCGAATTATACTTTCGATTTGAACAAGGCTGCGGCGAAAAAAAACCATAGAGGACGCTTAAATAGAGTTCAGAGGGTTCTTTGCGAAGTTGACTGATGTGATAATTATATATCCCTATTGGCTTGTAGGCTCTCTACTTTTGATCACAGTCTGCAGAGAACACAGAGGCAATATTTCTCTCCACACACGCATTGAATCCAGGTCTGTTAGCGATAAAGTATGATCCCTCTAGGTATAAGTAGGCGAGTCGTAGGTATATTACAAAAGTGTAAACACGCTAAACAGCGTCTCAATCAGGTATAAAAGCCATCACTCAAACGTCTTCCCTTTCCCCATCCATTCTAAGTAACATACTCTTCCACTTCCCACCTTTTGCCTCCATAAACGAGCTCACCAACTTCTTCTCGCCGCTCTCCTTGTCATTAACAACGTATTTTGTTTGTGCTGCACGATTATTAGCGATCGTCCCTAATAGGTTGCGAAGCTGTCAACTCACCCATCCCAATAGGATGATGATTTTGGTAGATGTTCTCCCACGAACCAGCTGGAACAGCATACGTCTCATGCATAATGCCAATATGGGGCCACTGCTTATTTGTCTTACTCCACCAGTCCCAACCAAGTTTATGAGACGGGCCCTGGGCGAATGCATGAAGATGCTCGATAGATTTCCAGTAGGACATGGTGACGAGAGCGTTGCCGCCGCCGGGAGTGGGCAGTGTCATGGCGTCTGATTTGCCGAGGACTGGAAACCACATGTCAGACTTGCTGGCTACGGCGGAGGGAGGTTAGGAATCGTCTTACATCCCCATCTCTCACGGTCAGATGAAGCCTCTTTCCACATGCCGCCGAAATAGTCTGCAACTTGTTTAAAGCCTGGTGCAAAAAGTCCAAGAGGACTATCAATGGTCAGTGATCTCTTGCGGACTGCTCCTCTGATCATATCGCTTACTGATTGTAATTGGCTCCTACAATAAAAACAACGAGTCCCTTTTCACCGCCCTTAGCAGGGAGCGTCCCATCCGCCTCAGGTATTGGTGCGGTCATTCTCTTTAGATAGGGAGTAGGAAGATATGGATTGCGGGTGTAGCCTTTGGTAATGAGAGCGCCATTGATGATCTTGACAAGAAGGTAGATTACTGCGGGCAGCAATGCAACATGACGAGGCAGCACGAGAACAAGGAGACATTGTATACATGCTCCAGCGGCGAGCCATGTTGTGAGATGGAAATTGTTTTTAATGAAAGGTTCCGGCAAAGACATTTTGATTGGTATTAATCGGAAGTTTATGATGATGTTGGACTTGGAGGGAATCAATAAGCAAATCTAAGCTTGTTCTCTAAAATATCCTCTTGCAGACGGAGGATTCGCAACTTCTTTTATAATAGAAAACGCTGTTGCAGGTTGCACATGGAAAGAAGCAATCGACCCGAGCGCCGCATCCGTCTTGAAGGCTGATCAGCAAAGAGTGGGTCGCTCCTGTCACCCCGAATAACAGTTGCGCCGCATGTTACACAGTGGAGATGGCTTTGCTTTGCCCGTCTTTGCTGTTTAGCGAGAGGCAAGCCTAGACGATGACTTCTTTAGGGGCGTCATGTAGAAGATCACCATGCCGTCGGGGCAGCTTTCGTCCGCCTCTGAAGCGCCCAATGACACTCACGTTGCATGCGTATCAAAAGTACTTTCACCACGAAGCTCTGCGCGACGATAATGATTATTCCATATTACCTGCATTCGCGACGGCTCAATCATTACCAGCACAAGCCGATTGACTGAACTTCACATCCAGTCCTAGTTTTGAAGATGGAGATCGACCTGCCTTCTGCAAGAATTCGGCTGCATGCAATTCAATGGCTTAGAGACACTACCTTATGTAGGTAGCTTACAAACAACTCAAAAGCACCAGCACAATTACCGCTCGTTCTCCCCTCCAATTCCAGAATCCAACCTAGCGGTCCCATGATACATTTTGATAAAGGGAAATGGCACACCATAAACCCCCCTTCACATTACAGACCGCCCACGAGAAAGTCAAAGCAGCGCAAGCTCTTTGGAATACCAAGTACGAACCACTCGTCCCACATCAACCTCCTCCTCCAGCTCCACAACCCCTCAAAACAAGAGACTGAGATGAAAACGTTCGCAACAGAGACCCAGCCCGCGTAGCCCTCGCTTACACCCCCACATCCATCTGGCGCAACCGCAGCACCTTCCTACGCGGCCACGACGAGATCAAAGCCTTCTTAACCCAGAAATGGGAGCGTGAGCAGTAAGTGACCAATCCAAAAGAATAAGAACAACAATCCAACCCAACTCAAGATCCTACCGCCTCCGCAAAGAACTCTTCGCTACATCCCTCACCAACAAAATCGCCGTGCAATTCTGGTACGAGTACCAAGACGCTCACGACAGCATGAAATGGAAACGCTGCTACGGGATCGAGCACTGGACATTCAATGCGGAAGGCAAAATGGAGAAGAGGATGATGAGTGGGAACGACGTAGTTCTTGGACCGAATGGGGATGGATCTGGAGGAGGCGAAGGGAGGGAGGGGAGGTGGTTCAAGGATGGGGTTGATGTTGATGATGTGGTTTTGGGGGAGGCGGACTTTTAGAGACGTCTCCCTAAGTAGCCCTTGCATCTCCAGTCCGCATGGGGTTGATGGTCTATAGACCGCAAGTGAGTAACAAGCAGATCTATTACCGAACTAGCACACATAGGCGACAATCACTCATTGATATCAGCGAGGAAGAGCACTGATCTAACGATGTATCCCATTTCAGGAACGTGCTTTCATTTCCCAACCTGCCTAAGCCAAAGCTGTGTCGAACACAGAGCCCCAAACCCCCAAAGCCCCTATAATATAACTACAAAACAAAAGAATAAAATACATCAACACATCTCTAACCAGGTACCAACCAGCTATTCCATTATGCTAATACCCCATTTAGAAATCTAAAACTACACCCCTCAATTCTCTGTTCTCGTCTATCACGTCCTCACACTCCAAGCATATCCCTCTCTCGCAACACCAAACTCAATACACATCTCCTACCTAGTACCAGCCAGCTATTCCATTAGCCTACCTAACACTCCATTTGGAAATCTAAGCCTAGGCCCCTTAACTCTCTGTTCTCGTCTATCATATATTCAACCACACCAAGCATATCCCCCTCTCGCAACACCAAACTCCATAATTCCGACACTCCAAAGCTTCATGAATGACTGTACTCCAACAATGCTCCCTTGTTCCCCCACACCCTCTTTTGAAACCTCACACTTCCGTCTTCCCATCACTACATAACCCTCAACAGCAGAAGAGTAGGTCGTCGCAATACCCAGCACGCTTCCTATCTTCCATCCCTATACAACTTCCTTCACTTTCGCAATAACTATTCCAACAAGCTAAATCGATTCGTGAGATGGAATGTAAAGGCTTAAGTGAGGAAACTCAAATGGGTTAGGATAGATGTGTTGCGAGTGAGATTGAGACTGAGATTGAAGGTTGAGATCGAGATTGGAATTGAATTTGGAATTGAAGGCGGGGAAGAGGGTTGGAGGGTGGAGGTATGGAAGGGTTGGGGATGTGGGCAAGGGGGGAAGGGGGAAAGGGATGGGAAGGGGGGATAGGATATGCATGAGGTAGATTTTAGGTACCTTACACATCATTGATAGGGTTCATGGTATGAACAACGCATCCGCTCCCCAGCGACAAGAGTAAAAGGAAGAGTAAGAGTACAGCAGGAAAATGTTATAGTAGCACCATCGACTTTGTTGTGCTGCATGGACAATGGCACGAAGCGTTTTTGGTTATCTTCCCAGTAAAAAGCCATAAAATACTCCTGCTGTACAAAGGGCATCGACACTCTAGACTCAGCATTCAATACTCACTCACAAGCACCAAATACTCAATCCCAAGTATAAATTAGACAGGCACTCAGGAAAAGAGACGATACAGAACAAGAAAAAAACACAGAGATATCATAAAGCCCATCAACCCATCTCCCACCCACCCCACCTACTACCATCCACCTATCCCACTACCCCACCCAATACTCCATTTGGAAATCTAAACCTGAACCCCCTTCTCTCTCACCCCCCTCCCCACCCTCTCTCACCAAAATTGTCCGAAGAGGGAGGAGGGGAAATGGATGGATGAGGGAGGTAGCTGTTTATTGTATCATGGCGCGTTCACATTGCGGTAGGAAGAGAAGAGAAGCGGACGTGGACGTGGACGTGGGTGTTTGAGCTGTATGGACAATTGGCGGGTGGATGGGGTGTTTGGTTGTTTTTTTGGTAATAAGACATAATGTCATGGTGGAGAAGGGGAGAGATACTTTGGGACTTAAGGTAGGCACTCGGTACGGGACTCGTTCACGAGTGGGAGGTTCAGATAGATAGCAAGCATGAGTTAGACAGACAGACAGTCAGGGAAAGAGACCGGTAAAGAACACAAAGAGCACACAGATAAGGCTCATCGATCAAAAGTCTGAGGACCTGCAACAGTTCCCAAAGACACTCACATCCATGACGAACCAACCGCCTGAAACCAACAGGCTGCTTTATTATTACTTTCTCCGCTCTCACACCCTATCTACCTATCTCCACCTATCCTTTCAGGAAACATCCTTTCAAAAAAACAAGAAGAAGACTACCTAGTCCTGACTAGCCTAGCCTTCACGCTGCGAAAAGAACTGTTTGAACTTACTTGAATCGATGATCAGTACAGCACCTTCCCCTCACACCATAACCCCTGCCTTGGCATGCCTGTATCATATTGCCGAATGATGTTTCCGGGATGAGCCTGTTGTGTGCGCGCGAAACCGCGAGAAGACTGACTGGTAGAAGTACACGGCAAGGAAATGGAAAAAGTCCAAAACGAGCGATTTGCTATTGCATTCGAAAATGGGAAGAAGTCGCCGCAAAACCGCACGCTCAAGTAAATGCCAGGATTTTGGTTGCCCCCCATGGTCGTTTCAATTGTTGCCCGAAGAGAAGAGAAGCAAAGACGGTTCGAGTATTAGTGTGCGTAGGCCTGTAGTCGGGTAGAAGTTTGGGGTTGCTGGTGACAGTTGCACGAGGCTGCTCAGGCGAAGAGGCTTTATGGAACAAGTTTCCCGTGCCAGCCGGGGGCCGTTCCGTAGCCTCTTCCCGTCGTTTGCCTCTACTTTGACATATGAGAGTCCTCACTCAGCCTCAGACTAAACTTAGTTCGGACCCTTTTTGTTCAAAGCCCTTAGCATATCGCTATCCGCGCTTGATCTCCCACCTGAATCAGCAGCTTGTCCCTGAGGAGCTAACATGTCTCGCACAGCCATCCCACCTCGCTGCGCGCTACCATTGCCGTTGCCTTCTCTACTCTGTCCTTGCCCTGGAGGAGGCGTTCGACCTTGATCTCTTGGTGGCAAGACCTGAGGAGGATGTAGGCCTCCTGAGTAAGTATACCCGCCAGACTGCGAAGAAGCGCTTCCGTGGGGAGAGCCCGAAGCACGAGCAGTGTCGTATGAATAGGCGGATTGTGGGGAGGATCGGCGCGGAGCTGGCGGCTGCTGTGGCTGCTGCTGTGGTTGCGGCGGGGGGTAGGAGTATGGTTGACCCTGTGGCGGGTAAGGCGCTGACTGATAAGAAGTCGCAGAAGAAGCAGGTGAAACAGGGACAAGCCCAGTGGGGTCTGGATACTCGTACCCACCACCCGAGCCACGACGACCAGAAGGGGCCGGCGGGTGACCCTGGTAGGGAGTGTGTGAGGAGAATTCTTCTGGAGGTGCAGGTGGGGGAGGTGCAGGCTGGAAAGACTCGTCCGAACGGAGACGTTTGAGACTCACTTTATCTTGAGTATGGGGAGGCTGTGGGGGACCTCGATCATCGTATACGGGAGCGCCTGGATAGGGTCCAGGCGGTGGCATGGGATAGCCATGGGGCGGTGGAGGATAATTTGGGTCATGCGTCATGGGAGGACCTAAAGGTTGTCCATGCGCACCGTAAATGGTCGGCTGCCCTGGCTGTGGATATAGCGGCCTTCCACCCCGTTGAGGCAGCATCGTACCGGTGTTACGGAGATGCGGGTATGCAGTGTGGGCCGGCACGAAAGCTTGCGCCTGGGAGGAGACGGGAGTGAAGATGCACTCTTGCTGAAAACGCTGGCAGTTTGTGCAACGCCCGTCATCTGATGCTTCGAATCCTGAGCAGCGAATCTAGATATGATCAGCACGTAGTCAGACCATACTGATACTTCTTGGATATACCTTGCGCCGTCTACAGTATCGACAGGCTATGGCTGTCCTCTGCCTCGGTGCCGGCTGACTCTGGTATCCCATATGCGGCGGCGGGACTCCTCTCGGATCTGGCGGGTAGGGAGCATACATGTCGTGAGGAGGGTACATCCCTGGATGTGGATGGTGTTGCGCGTGTTGAGGTGGGGGTAGAGTGACCATTTCGCCTGGTGTTGATGGTGAACTTCCGTAATTTTGGGGAGGAGGCTTAATGAGAGATTAGTGGGACTGGGCGAGGTAGATATGTAGATGATGACGCAGGAAGCCTTACTCGATAGTTGAGTGCCTGGGACGGAGCTGGATATGCGCCTCTCTGTGGTTGGCTTTCCCACTGGGGAGGCGGATACTGTCCTTGTTTATTTGGATCGCTGGACATTGGCGGTGTAGGGGAGAAATCTCTTCGGCCTTCCTGACTGTAATTTCTTAATGATGACTCCTTTCAAGCCTCACATTACTAAGGCGTTGTTGGAGAGGAGTAGTGAGTAGTATGTCAGGAGACGTGTGCGTTATCTCGATCGGGTAGGATAGCCAGATGGGAATAAAGTTGCGGTGAAGCCGGGCGGCGATGGGATCCAACAGGGTGTAAGTAGTCGAGGGGTAGATGTGGTTTGTGTGTGAATAATAATAAGGGTAGAAGCGGATGCGATGTAGGCGTTCTCGCAGAGGCAACAGCCTATGACCCACGGTGAGGTTGACGATTGGATGGTGGATGGTGGATGGTTGTGGATAGTGTTTGTGGAATACAATGAGTAATGCGTAAAGGGTAAGGCAAATGAAGTGGCAATGGCCCCCAGTGGCCACGTTTTTGACGAGTGTTGACAATTAAACGGCGGTGCTTGCGCGTGTTGGGTTGTTTGTGGTTTTGTAGGCTGAGAAATTGGTGATGGGTTTAGGGAAGTTTAGGGAAGGGTCGGACCCAGCTGAAAGGTTCACGGGTATTTAGATCCCTTTACCCTTCGCCTGGTGACCAAAGCCGGTCCTTGGGATTACTAGGAGTATGGCAGGCGGGAGCGGCACTGTCTTTAGTACCTATGGGGCCAAGAGACCACTTGAGCGGAAGGTCCACAGGGCTTACAGGTACGAAGGTACAACAGTTGTACCGAAGTACACCACACTCTTGTATTGGCCCTGCACTGAATCGGCCTGATCCTACCACGACTCCCACACACACTCAACACGTTCACAAAAACACATAAGCCAACCAATCCTATCCGTGTTCAGCTGAATGCGATTGCCGTCATAACGATCGAAATGAGCGATCTCCAGCGGTCCCGTACAACAACCAGATTCGGCCAAACGTGGGAATAAAAAGAGGGAGGGGAGGGAGGGGAGGGAGGGGAGGGAGGGGAGGGAAGGGAAGGGAAGAGAGAGGTGGAGGAGGGAAGGATGGTTGATTACAATACGCCAATTCCAATATTTGGCGTGGCAGCCCGATGTTGCTTTAGTTAGTACAAGATTTCGCCCGCAGTGCCGCCACGCACTGGGCTTCAGATCAGCTGCTGATTCTTACGCTCCATGTTTGAAGCTGGGCTACACTTGTTTCGCCCTTGGGGCCCTTGTTTGTCTCGGGGCGCTCGCTAGGTGAAGAATCCTGCACCATGTTAATTTAGCCACTTTACTTTTAGCTTGCCCTTGGTCGCTTGCGCTGCTCGAGAAACTATCGAGCCTCTTGCTGCACCTCTCCCGAATCACTAACCTTCCCGGACAAGGGTTCGTAGCTTGCTGTTGTAAAGTAGCATTCTCTTGTGTGCTGTGCATTGTGTACTGGCACACCGCATTCTATTTCCACATTTCTGCACCCCTCGGCAACGTCCAAATCTAGATTACCTTATGGAAAGGAGACAAAAGCGACTGACGCAGTCAGATGAGAGCGTGTTCAAGGATGCCACTGTTTCAAGGCGTCCCATAAGCAAGAAAAAAACCTACTACTAAGGTATCTATGGAGCGTCATATCTCTAATACCGCAGCGGGGCTCCTGGCCACACATCACAAGGTGCACAGATGACTGCATGTTGCCATCCTTGCATTATCCCAGCGTCTGATAAATGCACGCATTTCTCATCGTAAGTCCACTAATCTCAATGCTGTGAGAAAGGAGTACAAGCGACGGACCAGTGTCCACTTTGAGCGCGTGGTAGCGGTCGTTGATGCTATCTCACAGTAAGGTATCTTACTCATATTTAGCATGGTCACTAAACTACCTTAGCATTTTATACCTTCCGTCCAAGCTTAAAGTGGCAATGAGTGTCGAGTGCGCTTTGGCGAACCCGAACCGCTGCAAGGTCAAAATTTTGGCTTGCTGCACGAAGGCTCAGCCCGTGCTGGAATCACTGCTATTGGCCCTTGTTTTCGCCGAATTTCCTCCCTATCATCATTTAGGCTAAGCGAGTGACGGGGGGAGGGTTTGGGGGCGGGCCCTGGTTGGGGTTATCGGTCATTCCCACCCCATCCACCCCCATCTCAATAGGGCCCTTCGGTAAAGGTAGATCTGCAACTGCAGGGTGGCCATTGGTAACAGCTGAGGTACTTTAGGGTGTAATGGATAATGCGGGACATGTGTGAAACTAGAGGTGCAGCAGAGAATTGCAGATTGTGCAGAAATGCCAGCGGACCGGTTTGGCGAGGCATGCCAAGTGACGAAAGAGGTGGAGGATGTGGATGATCACTTTCCACAACTGCCATAGCCCCGAAATGAACCTTGACCTGCCACGCGAGGATCGACCAAATTGTCGCATTTCGCATCACGCCGCTGCCCCAGGATGTTGATCCCACTTGTTATTTCACTTGTCAATCTACGGTACTCTGACAGCCTAACGACTCCCTAACATTACTCCCTAGTCTCCCCAGTAGTGCAGGCAGCACCTTGCTCCTCTTTTTGGCTCCCACTTAGCCCAAAGCCGCATTCGTTAGACATGGGCAGACTTTATCGTAGGTAGTGCTGGCCGGGGCCTAACAAAGAACTAGGTACTCTAATCACTCCAAGAATCTAAGACAACTGAACCCTTCCCATCAAATAGACGCTCACCTTATGCAACAGACTTTTGCGCTCCCACTATGCAATTCCTAGTTGCAAGAACCCTGTGACAACCCTACCAAGAGTAAATAGAATAAGACGCAGTGCGCCTCTGCCTTGATTCGACCTGACGTGGCTTCGGCACATTGATGTCGAAATAATGTGGTTGATGGCGTGTTTGCTGTGCAAATGTTGTGGATGTTGGTTGGAAAGTTGGGGGGAAGAATCCGAGGGTATGGGTATGGGATTGGTTCCAACTTACGGTTCGGCGCGAAATTTGTCCCGCCATTGTTGCCCTGTGCCCCTGTCCACTCGATAGAGGTACGGGCTACGGGTGTTATCTCACTCCTCACTAAAGTAGAAATCAGTGGAGAAGGCTCGAAGACGATCAATTCCCGGATTGCACGGCGCTTTCCTGCCCTGTAATTGGTGCCTCCTTTCCCTGCAAGTCCCGTCCAACTTTTCGTCCGTCAGCTTTGCCGTTCGTAGCCTTTAGCACTTGATTGTGTGTTCTATTATTATTGTGCTTGTGCTAGAAATATTTCGCGAGCCTCGCAATTGTTTCTGGCTCGGGGCTAGTTAGATGCTGATGAAAGCAGTCATGTGGGACGGCTGATCAATCGGTGGCGACCGCAGAAGATAGAATGACTGTTGGAAGGGCTGACATGGCTTGGTGTCGGGATCTCTCCGGAGAAATTGAGCATGCGTCGGGTGGAACAGCATCAATGCTTTGGGCATCAGAGCAACAAAACAACAAACTTCTAACCCTTCCGAGGAAAGTGCGGCAGCGGGATCTGTCAGGCGTGCTGCAAACGTTATGACGCACGTTAGCGCAGACGCATGGGTGTCTTTGCTGCATCGGTGGCGTGGGCGTCTACCGGACTTGATCTCTGCGAGCTGCATAATGGTGCACGCTGTATTCTAAGGTAAGGAAGCATAGTAGGCTTGAGCCTGGGTAGCTTAACAGAGGCATTCCGGCTGATCCTTCCATACGCTGGAAAAAACGCATCTGGGATGTGGTCACAACTCGGTGGATTAGCAGCGCCCATTCTCATCACATTCACATTGTCAAACACGATGCGCCACCTGGATCGCAATGAATAGTGGCCATCTCAAATGTAACATGCATATGCTCTAGTCCTGTGGGTCGAATCACACCGCCTGGTCTTGAGCGTTGCTTAGCACGACGATTACTTTGGTGAATGAGAGCGAGTGGGCAGGAATCGATACAAGCCACACTTTTATGGGCGTAAGTTGAGTGCGACACAATGACCGTCGAACAAATGAATTATGTGGTGCGGTAATTGCGAGGCTGCATGTTTCATCCGAACAGCTGACAGCGGAAGGTAATACGCAGGAGAAAAGGTCAGAGCTTGGGCATCATCTGTCGCGCATTGAAGGTTCGGCAAGAGATCAACCCGTATTCTTTGATGCGGCCCCATAGGGTAGACACCAGGGTAGAAGCGATGCGCAGCGACGCGGGTAGGAAACAACGATGGTTGGGTTCCAAGGCAACGGCTCGAGGCAAAACAGGCGAGAATTGCCATGTGCTTTCTCGTGGAGGCTACCGTGCTACCGTGCTACCGTGCTCTGAACGGGAACGGCACGCTGCAGCGGTGGTGGTGGTGGGGTGCGTGTATCAGCCCGAGACTGGCCTTGGGCGCTTCTGAAGCTTGCTCAAATTGCAAGATGCACCCACTTGCAAGTATGATGTCAAAGCAATCTGCGCATTCCCCTTAAGCCCACGAATGATGGACAAGATGCTTGATCACTTCATTATGCACGCTTGTAAAGTGACCGTCTTGTGATCCTGTGGAGCATGTTTCGATCTCGCCTGTGGATGCAAGCAGGTTTCAGACTGATTGGCTGCAAGAACAAGATCAAGCGGCCTCCCGTCTGCACATTGGCCGCAATAATGATCAGTTCGTTACAGCGACCATTCATCCTGTCACCCCTTCGTCTATATTATGCAATGCAACAAACAATGTCAGCTGAGCGCTTGCGCAAACGACACCCCACTTTGGTCCACATTCGGCGCCGTGGAAATTCTCGTGATAGCCATTGCAAGGATTGACCGTTTTCCTTTTTGATTGAGGTACGTCACTAATTAGCGAATTGGTAATGTGTGGCATCCATGGCACATCCTCAATCGATATGGGGGCCATGATCAATCACATCTGTATCACCGAGTCCAGATAGCAATCGTACCAAAGTAGACCTCTAACTGCATGGGGGTCAGTACCGCGGCTAGGCTCGGGCGGCCGTGATAGTGCTCTTGATGGCTTCAGTGGGGATAATGATGAAGCTATCCAATCATTCCTAGGACAAGGTATGTTCCAGCCAAGCGATGTTCCCCGCCCAAGCTGCCGACGGATGTGCTCCAGGATGACACGTCCCCGTCACGACGGACTAACAGTACTACTGTAGGTAGGTACTTCTAGGTACTGCAGCCTAGACAGGGCGCTCGGTTCCCTAAACCTTAGGCAAGATATGCCCTCGGCCGGACTGCTGTCGCTGCTTTTAGCACGGAAAATTGGCGGAGATCTATGGACCAGCATATTCCTTGCTCTTGCCTGTTTGGAAAAGCGTGCTGGTAATTTTTCACGATCAGATGACCGAAAATGCATGCGAGCCTAACGACTAGAGTCCGCTCAGCCTCGACACTTCCACCGGCTTGGACTGGTGAGAGGTCAAAGTGTCGTAAAGACGAATCAGCGGAGACGGAAGGGATATGGGCGGGCCGAGTACTCGTAATCGGTGCTGATCTTAGCCACTGAACAAAGTCAATACAAGGCCAACCTCCCTTGTCCATGCTGTATCAAGTATCTTCCACCAAGCTACGAGTGTGGCAACTGGTAGAGACCACGCGTTGGAATCGGATTGCACTCCGGAGACAGGAAGTTGCCGGACCCGTGTAACAGTATCAGGGCGTTTTCGGTAATGCCAACGCATCAATTCATGGGAATAGTGTGAGCCGCTTGTGCACATGTCCGTCCCTATCACGATTGGTCATCATCTTTCAAAGTGAAATGCATTAGCGCTGCTTGCCATGTCACCGATGACCGTGCGAGGTACGGAGTAGTGCCAGTTCGAGTAATTCAAGGCACAAGAACAATCTTACATGTCAACAAAAGCAATGTAAAAAGCAGTGTCACAGAGCATCTGAAAGGGTCAACACGAGAAAGAGCGCTAGGCTTACCGGAATACTCTGATCTTGAAAGTTGTCAAAATGGCTAGATAGTAGCAGGATTGGGATACGGACGTGATGACTATCATCGGCAATCCTAGTTCAGGTGCGTAATCGGCGCAGTGGCAAATATAGAATTGCTAAATTCTGTTACTTCTGTCATTGTCGATGCTAGAAACGTAGGAAACTAGGCGCAGAAGTGCGAGCAGCGTATCTGGTGACATGAAATTTGCACTGCTTGACCAATCCTCATTGTTGGGGCTGGAGTAGCCCTGCAATATGCCATTCTCAGGCAAAAAGACGTGACTGGCTCGGTGTTTGCAGGATATGCTCAATTTTATGCACCATGGCCGGGTTTTACATCTGCTGAGACTTTGGGCGCCCGAACGGTACTTCTCAAGGCATTGTCAATCGTAATCGTGGAACCACAATCAGTCTGAAAAGGCCCATCACCAACAGTGAACCACGCGTATCGATGTGATTTGTTAAGAGCTGAGATGCGGTGAGCAGATTGCACTTTGCACTTGTGTCGAGCGGGAGCACTAGGTTGGCATCATCGATGTTGAATTCGGGCAAATACTTAGACCGGGTCATCACCCTGAATCAGAACCTGAAGCAGGCATTCATAAGTGCTGTTCCCCAATAAGAGTCCGTATCCAGGGTTGAATGTTGCTGAGGGCATGAATTGGGAATCACGGCTCCTTCAGACTAGCAGTTTATTCCACTAGTGATAGCGGTTGACTCCATTGAGCATGTGTTGTTGATGACTAGAAGGTAGGTTTACGGGCTCTTGAAGGTAGGTGGACCCTGTGTTTCATTAGACATTTCCTTTCCACTATCGAATGTTGTTAGGTGAAACAGGAGGAAGTGTTGCTGAGCCTAGAGAGTGGCATTGGTCAAGGGAGAGGGTATCGGAAACACTATACCACAACAAACGATAATTCTCGACTTTGGACATCGTCGGTACGATGAAAGCAATGCTTACAGGGTGGCCCTTTATTTGGAGTCAATCGACACTATTACTTACCAGCGACATTCTGTGCCGTTGGAGCGGCGGACTGAGCTCAAGCGGTATGGAAGCCTGATACCATTGCTGATCTAGACAAGCAGAAGTTGTCCCTTTGTGTGATACGATCAGACTAGCCTTGGTGGCGTTGAGGAAGGAGCAGCCAACCTGTCTACGAGTTTAGGCAAGTACGGCCACTCCTCAGCCTGAACGTGAATGGCAGGAGCATGTAACAGTCCTACAACACATAGCAGATACGAGGGTTTCTAAGCATTAAAGTAGAAGGATCATCGATGCATGCTGTTTAAACTAATCTACAAACATAAAAGCGGTCCGCTGTGCATTGCATGTTTATTCAATTTTGCCTCAGTCTCTTTTGTTCTCATCAATCGTAAAAATGCTCTGACAATGTGTCCCAGCTCATTCGACCAGATTGTGCTGGTCATGAATGATCTGTGATCTGTTGTCCTCTCCAGGTATGCTTTTGTACGCGAATAAAATTCGATGCTGCCAATGACCACGTAAAGTAGCTATTGTAGCGATGGATCCAGTCACAAGAACCTGGAAAGAACGGTATGCTGTGCTTTAAGGTGTGTCGTAGAATGCTAACGTCTAGGCCGTAGACACGTGGTATGGAGTCCAATGCGACCGATATCCATGTGAAGTACCGCGTGGTTGCGAAGGATCCAACCACCGAAGGCCTGAACCGTGAGGCTCGAATCCAATGCCACCCAACCAACTGAAGTAGCGACTGGTAGAACGGATCTAGGCATCGAGAACCCTGGAAGCGAGGCATGAAGATGCTTTGGAAAAAAAAAACATGAGTCCGTCGCACGATAAAAAGACTGGAAAGAAAAAAGGTTACAGTGTCTGTCTTCGCGCTTCCTCCTTTTCAAATAGTTACCTCCCTTCTGCAATACTCTCCAGCGCCCCCCCAAGAAGCTCGTGGAGCATCATCCACTCCATGTCTTCAGCACTATTCATAGTACGAGAGTCCAAGTCCATTTGATCCATGATATGCTTGAAGTCACCAAAACGGATATTCTCAGGTTGGGCGTTGGCGTGGTGCCTAGAAATGATGGCCGCGTAAAGCTATTAGCACGCATAAGAGGTTAGTAAGGCATGAAGTGTGAGCATAGCGTGCATTACAAGGAGGTGGGACGTTACCTCAACAACATCCTCTTCCATATTCGGCTTGCGTCCCAAGACTTCAAAAGGCCAGTACTGCAGCAGGGGGCTCACGCGGAAATGAGATCTCGCATATCCAATGATCTCGAAGAGCTCCCATCGCTGCTTCTCAGAAAATCCAGGAGCATTGAGTGCCGCTATCAGAAGATCGTGAAGTAATGCTTCTGTTAAGACTGGCCATCCATTGTGACCAGAGCAGTCATTTCCATAGCCAAAGCCATAAGTGTGGATCAAAGACGATGAGGTGCTCGCCGGCGAGTTATATGTTTTATGCACATTGATAGTAAGTATGTGTAGCATCTGGCGAGTGGTTTGGAAAATGTGTGTGCGGGTTGCCACCGTATAGTGAGTAACATCCGACCATGGGAACTTCGCCAGAAGGGAAATGAGCGATTCATAAGTACGCTGAGGGGAGCGTTGAGTGTAATTGGACTACATGGGAGTTGTCAACAGATTTTCAGCAACAATTAGAAGAGACTTACACGATGCGGTTGCTCAGCATGCCTGACCAGACATCCTAACTCTTCAAGACTGACAAATGCTTTGAATCCGCTGTTGAAAAGCTCTGTTGCTTCCTTGATGACTGGCTTCGCACCCTGCCACTTCACATTTTTTGCTTTTGGGAATAATTCCGTCATCAACTCTTCTTGGCCGCTCAGCATTACCTCCACAACACGATCACCAATTCTATTCTGCGATACCGAACGCAGGAGGATTGAGTTGATGCAGGCACGGGCATCAGGTGTAGAGAAGAACTCAACGAAGCAATCCATGGTCTTGCCTGTGGAGCGATCCATTATGATATGGATCGGTGGACCAAGGTCATTGGTGATGATCTTAGCGTGAGGACCGAGGAAATTCAGAAGCGCCTCTTTAGTTAAGTCATACGGAATCTGCAGTATCAAAGCAAGTAAGTAAGCTATGCGTTGAAACTTCGTTTCTGATGTGCTTACATTGCCAATTTTCATTACTCCCCATTCTGCCGGCTTGCTCAATTTTGCATTTGCGGTGAAAGGCAGGTTCCCCTCAAGAGTAACGTCGTGAAGGCTAGGAGGGTGACTTTGGATCAGTCGTTGGAAGCGAACGCTGGCGGCTCCCGTAGCTCTTGGATACATTGTGTCTGACCCAACCCGATAAGGCAACAGAGGTAAATCGGGTATCACTGGGGGCTGAGGACTATAGCGGTTTCGCCACTCTGTGTTTCGAGTAAGTGATGTCGGAATGGTGCGGCCTTGAATGCTCGTAGGAGTGCCAAAAGCCTCAGTCAAAGTAGACATGCGGGCAACACGGCCTGGTGCCGGTGGACGTACTTCCCTGCCCGACGGCATTGGAGGGGGAATATAGCCCTGCTGGCTTACAGGGAATTGCTGAAACCCCTGATATCCTGGATTAGGCTGTGCGTATGATGTCTGTCCGGGATAGCCGTATGGCATAGCCTGCAACACAGAATACTTAGGCTGGTGGAAAGCGCCAGCTGGACTCTGGATTAGCCACGGTTGCTGCATTTGTCCCACCTGCGGCAGCTGGCTAGCGAGGGGCGAATTTAGGTACACCGAACCGGAATACACACCAAATTGAAGGTGTTGAGGAGCAGCTCCAAACAGAAATTGCTGCGTTCTAGGTTGTCCGCCATCTGTATCACCTGGAAATAAATGGCTTGCTCGTGTTGACCCTATCATGGTAGGTTGTCCACCATCTGTATCACTTGGAAGCAAATGGCTCGCTCGTGTTGACCCTACCATGTTTGGATCATTCATTTTTGGTGGACTAGCAGCTGAAGAAGTAGTAGCTGTGCTGTTGGCAGCTGTGGTAGTGACATTTGTGATGGTAGGAGTCACGACGTAATATTCTGACTGAGGCGTATTCAACGCGTCAAGTCGATTAACGTGTGCCTTTCCCAGGGTGGCAGCCTCTTCGCGAATCATTCCAGGCTCATTAATCGCAACGCGACTATTTGCCTCTTCGTGACTTCGTTTTGATCTTATCTGGTGACGCTGGGCAATCGGCGAGTTAGCAGCGAGTGAGTTTTGCGACTGAGACCGATCGCATTTTGAGTTGTGGATTGTGATGGCCGCAAGTTGCTCGGCGAAGGGTTGTCTCGGTAAGTGTTCGCTGAGTCCGACCGCGTTTGGTGAGTCAACACTTCGTAATGGCGATGCTGGTCTATGGCAAATACGGGTCTTCATGTTCTCACGGGTCTCTTCACCGGCTGGTGAGAATATGAAGTCCACGAGGTCATTGATGTCTCTAAGGATGTTCTCTCTAAGGGTTTTAAAAGTGGTTACACGACCTCGGTAAGTTGTGAACTTATTTGCTCGTTCATCACAGATCGGCCTAGGATATTCATCTTCGATGAAGACGCGCTCCTCGAACCACTTGCGAATTACATCTTTGTTATCGTGGATTCCAGGAGGAAGGGGTTCAGAACCGGTATCAAGCTCACAGATGAAGTGTTCTAACCTCGCTTCATCCGGGGGAGGAGTATAGATTCGTTCGCTTCGGTCCGTTAGCTATTGATTCTGAGCGAACAGCAGTGGATTTAAGCTCACCGTTCTGCGAGGCGCTTCTTCTCCATCAATTCACGCTGCTGGGGGTCCTTCATGCTTTCCCACTCGTTGGCCAGCTTCAGCATATCTAACTCGGCCTTTTTCTCTTTCGAGATGTAGTGTTCGACCTCGGTATCTACTGAAGCAAGGGTGACCCAGCGATGCCAGTGAGGATCTCCTTCGTGGAGGAGACGACCGGCGTTGGTATATACTTCCCCAGCCTTTAGATCCCAGCGATCATCGATTTCCTGATTGTTCCATTCGCGGACCCTTTGCATTTCGGCCTGACTAAAGGGTTGGGGATGGTTTCTGCCCATTGCTACCTTCTCGAGCCCGATGATGGTTCGTTCGCGGGGTATAGAGGTCGTACTTCCACCGCGGTGCAGCTCGACTAAGGCCTCTGCAGCTTGGAATTCCACTTGGGTACGGCTGCCTTGAGTAGATTTGTTTGACGATGGCTCCCGCGTGATCTTTAGTGGATATTAGTGCGGTAGATGGCAATTTGGTTTAACACCAACTCACCAACCGTTCAACACTTGGGCTCGTATTGGGCTTCGGTAGTTCAACACTTATGGCATCAGAGGACTCCGATGGCATGAAAGTTTCTGGCGGTGAATAGTACGGGTCGTATTGCTCCTCATCTAGTTCACGCTTCTGAGGACGAAACCGTTGAGATGGATAATCCTCTTGAAAGAATGGCTGCAGAGGATTGAAGTTTTCAAAAGTTTCGAATGGCGAAAGCGGTGCATTATCCTGATTCATCTGTGTGGGACCTGGAAAAGGTTCTTGGTTTGCCGCTTGTAGTGAGGCGTGGCAATCCATTTGCTAAATCCTGTGTGAATGAAAATCATAAGCGGAAACCCGAGCTCACATACGGAGGGGCAAGCAGTCTCCCAGACATCATGAGTAAGAATTTGGAGGCAGGTAAAGGAAGGACAAGGTATGGTGACTTACAGTGGAAGGTTCGTAGAATTCGATGCCATCTACATGCTGGTCACTGTTTACATAAGTCAGTCATTGCCATTGTGTTATCATCTTATGATAAGACGGACATGATGTACCGGCATACAGGAGTCTGTAAAATGCTTGGAAAATGAGGCTTAAGCGATGCTCAAGAATGATGCTCGAGAGAAGGATTTCTTTACTACAGGGTACTTGACTTTATTGCTGACTTACCAGATGTTGTCAGTCGCCGGTTGAGTTGAGTTGAATTATATTTGAGTGAATTTAAGTGGAGCCAGAGGTAACATCTATAGGTCGCTCTATGCCGCTGTACACCGCCGATCTGCTCTCCGAAACAAGAGATTATCACTTTGATCATGTGTGCATAGATAGGAGGTGCGAGCTGATGCTCGTCAGCTATCTCTTTAGCCAATCACAGTGGAGTAAACTGTTGTCGTCGTCGTCGTCGCTAACTGAAAATTGCCTTGCTTGGTTGGCGGGCCACAAGACTCAAGATTGAGGGGCCTGCACAAAACCATGTCTCAATCGGACAAGCAGAGAATATATGGCTAGATCACAGACTATAGGAGTGCTTCAGGCTATCAAGTCTGGGAATGGACGAGCCGACCTTGGCTATAATCGCTTTTGACCAAGTGGTATTGCAGCCAAGCGGCTGTCTGAAGGTTCCTGACATTTCTTACGGATTTTTCAGCAATAACGTACTCAAAAACAAGTCTCGCGCAGAGACTGCTTCGAGTAATCTCGTCTCGCTCCAGAGTCATGATGGGTCCCCTCACACCAAGGACCTCAGAAATTTGTGATTGGGTGACGTCCAGACGTTGTGCCTCGGATCAGCGAATGACGAGGTCAAAAATGCTTGATTTCTGTGTGGCAAAGGAATCCGCAGCCTTGCAATCTTGGACACAGAGCCATTGTAGCTTTCGTCAACGGTTTGTTACGTTGGAGTGCGCTTTCAACACGGAGATAAATGATGAAGGAAGCTGAAGCATCATAGCAACACGGGACACGAGAAAACGGGGGTGGTCAAGAATGAGGTCAAGCATAACGCAGTACGCGTGCAATGGCAAGATTAGAGCCCTGTAAGCCAGGGAAATTGCTCCCAGCCTGCTTGCATAAAGCATTGCTGTATTCCGTATGTGACGATATTACTGGGGACTTAAAGAGAAGTGGCTATAAGCCATATGCAGCACAAGCTCCAAGAGAATGAGCAGATCTACAGCGTTGGGTAAGGACCCAGTTCGACCAGAGCTACCTTGCTTATATTGGATTTCTTAGACAATGACTTCGGGCCTAAAGAACCATTAGCAAGGCTAGAATTGCCATTCAGGCCAGCGACGATGGGTGCTTGTAGGCACACCGAGTTTCTTCAACGCAGAGATGATTGAGCTAGCGCCATGGGCATCGGCGTGCATTAATGGACGAGATAGACATTTTATCTCTTATTGATTCTGTCATAAGCCATCATATATGATACATAAGCACTATGGATAGATGCTAGTCGAACTGATGCTAAGAGTTAGCTTGCTCTGTATCTGCGGTCGCAGCCAACCTACTGGGCTTAAGAATGCTTCTGCAACAAATCTTGCTCTCGCATTCAACTATGCAATGATTAGGTCACTGCGACAACTCGAAGAAAAATATTTGAGTCTCGGCTGGGGAGATCTCGAGGTTTCCCTGAACATACGAAAAGCTTCATTTCTGATATTTCCTTGTCCACCTCCTCCATGAATTGTATGATGAAATCAACCAGCTTGTGCTTAAGCATCTCTTCGGTATGGGTATTCGTAATCAAAAAGGATATATCGTAGCCCTAGAGACACCTGTCAGACTCTTTATCTTACCAACACTTTAGGGATATGTGAGGACCTTGACAGGCTTTCTTCGTAAAATAAAAAACGCCTCCGCTCTCTGCGTCAAGAACCTTGTGAACTTGTGAACCAGGATGTTCTCTATCTCATCTGCTTGTTTAATCTTGATGCTGATTCGTACGCTGTTGATGCTTGGCTCGATCAAAACCTTCTCGTTTTCATTGCGAGAGACTGTCAGAGGGTTGAGGAGGACCTCTGGCGAGCTCGCAGCTTCAACTTCGGGGACATTATGCCGTTCTGAAGTCTGGGATGCAAAGTTCGAGAGCGAGAGGGCGGCAGTGAGGGACGATCGGACGCAGAGGAGATAGGGGCGGAGGGATTGAGACTTGAGAGCTGCGTCAGTCATGAATCTCACTAAAGAGGGCTCATCCTACCATAGCCTTCGCATCAAAGGGGGAAATCTGCTACCCGTAGCGTACTACCATGGAGGTAATGTCTTTGGGAATTGATCAGCTTATCGGGTTGACGCGAGTCTTACAAGTTATTCACTGGAAATAGAGGCCTGAAATAGGAGAAAGTGCGATTGGTGCAGAAAGTCTTGGCACTATCACCGCCTTGCGGGTGCTAAGAATCTCATGTTTTCATTCACTTGGTACCTATTCCTGTTGATCTACTTCCCCTTCTCCGGTTCCAGCTGTGAATTTCTTTAAAGATGTCAAGTATTCAAGGTATAGCGTTTCGCCCCCTCAAGTATGTCATTTTGGTGAGCTGACAGATCTCAAGTGTTCGTAAAGCATCAAGGCAAAAAGTATGAAGTGGAGCTTGACCCTACATCCACTGGCGAGACCTTCAAATACCAGCTATACTCTCTCACCGGTGTCGAGCCAGACCGTCAAAAGATTCTTGTCAAAGGTGGACAGCTTAAAGATGAGACCGAGCTCTCGAAGCTTGGCGCGAAGCCGGGGCAGACATTTATGATGATGGGGACGCCTGCAGGGGACGACGGTATCTTGATAAAACCAAAGGGGAAAATGATGTTTATGGAAGATATGACAGACGCAGAGGCGGCTCAGCAAGAGGGTGCTACGCCAGCCGGCTTGCAAAACCTCGGGAACACGTGCTATATGAACTCTACGTTACAGACGCTGCGTGCAGTGCCTGAGTTGCAAGAGCAGCTGTTCAAATATACAGGAGGCTCGAGCTCCTCACGGGTTCCGGACTTGAGTCAATTTACGAACTTTGGTCTTCCAGGAAATTCGTCTGTTGACATCACAAGCTCTCTTCGAGATCTCTACAAACAGATGTCTCAAACGCAAGAAGGGTTCCCACCGCTCATGTTCCTCAACGCCTTACAAACAACTTTCCCTCAATTTGCTGAGAAGTCCAAGACTGGTCATGGCTATGCACAGCAAGATGCAGAGGAGGCTTGGACGCAGATCTTATCACAACTGCGACAAAAGCTTAAAACCAGAGCACTACCCGCACTATCCTCTGGACAAGACCCGAGAGATGCTGAAGAAATCTCCGTAATTGATAAATACCTCGCTGGTCGATTTTCCTCCACCTTAACCTGCGACGAGCCAGCTGCGATCGAAGCAGGCGAAGCCCTTACTGAAACCTCAGACGTGTTCCTGAAACTCGACTGCCACATTGAAAAAGAAACGTCCCATCTCCGGGACGGCATTCTGAAAGGTCTGACGGAGAAAATCGAAAAAAAATCCCCGACCCTTGACCGCGACGCACTTTACACCAAAACCTCACGCATATCCCGCCTCCCAAAATATCTCACAGTGCATTTCGTTCGCTTCTTCTGGCGCCGCGACATTCGCAAGAAGACGAAGATAATGAAAAGGGTTACATTTCCTGCAGAACTGGACGTAGTAGAATTCTGCACCGAGACCCTTCAGAAGCAACTCGTCCCTGTGCGAGACAAAGTCCGCGAAGTACGTAAAGACGAGGAAGATGTAAACCGTGCTCGAAAGCGTCAAAAGCTCGCCCACAAACAAGAAGAAGACCGCGCTGTCGACGAGGCCGCCAAAGCCAAAGCCCAAGCTCCAACCTCCTCCGAGACAACACCCGCTCCTTCATCCTCAACATCAACCTCCAAATCCTCCAAATCCAACTCCAAACCCCCCGAGCCTGAGCCCGTCTACAAGACCGACGCCGAATTCGAAGCCGAGCAAGCCACCTCCATCCTCGCCGCAAAGAAGGACCTCTACAAACTCATCTCCCCCGACCTCCTCGCCGACGACGGCTGCAACGCCTCCGGTCTCTACGAACTACGCGGCGTAGTGACGCACCAGGGCGCAAGCGCCGATAGCGGGCATTATACGGCGTACGTTAAGAAGCAAGGAGCGCTGGACAAGTCGACGGGAAAGCGGAAGGAGGAGGATGGGAAGTGGTGGTGGTTTAATGACGAGAAAGTTAGCGAGGTGGAGGCAGAGAGAATTGAAGGGTTGAGCGGAGGCGGTAAGTAACATTCCCCCTCCTTTCACTTGTCCAGTCCTTGCATATACCAGCAACAGAAACTGACTCATAATAATACAGGCGAGAGCCACTCCGCGTTAATCCTCCTCTACCGCGCCATCGATCTGCCCACTGCCGAGGAAGTGAAAGAGACAGAAGATGTGAAGATGCAGGAATAGTGAGGGCGGGGGGCTTGTACGATAGATAGCATAGTTGGGACAAAGATGGAGATGAAAATAGATACTCGCTCCATGGGCATGACTTAACATCATGACTGGAATGAGTAAGGTTTGATTGCATGAAAAACGTGGCATAAAAAAAACGAAGCAGTGGTAGAAGAATAGCATAGATGAGTTTAACAGAAAGGAATATCACATATTCTCCAGTATCACTCTCTATGAGAGAAAGACACAAAAAAGTCGATCATTCATATACATGAATCTGCAATGCTATTATTACGATCACCACTTATTCAGGTCCCTCCCCCCCCTTTCTCCTCTCCTCATCTATCCAGCGAATTATCAAACAAGAAAAGAAAGGGAAAGGCATTCCACAAAACAACCCCCCACCTCACTTCTCTCCAGCTATTGTGCGAGGGTATAAAAACGCAGATACACAANGACGCCTACTTTAACACTGGCCCGCCAGTCTACTTCGTCGTTCAAGACGCCGACGTATTAGAGCGCAAGCATCAGCGCGAGCTCTGCGGTCGTTATTCTACCTGCGACTCTTATTCCCTTACCAACGTCCTAGAACAAGAGTCAAAAAGACCGAGTGTATCTTACATTACGGGCTCGACGGCCAGCTGGATAGACGATTTCTTCGCCTGGTTGAACCCGGTCAATGAGGCATGTTGTGTCGAGCACGGGGAGACATGCTTCAAAGGTCGCGATCCACCATGGAACATAACTCTCTACGGGATGCCCGAAGGTGAAGAATTCGCACATTACCTGACCCACTGGATCCATGCCCCAACCAACGAAGAATGCCCCTTGGGAGGCGTAGCACCCTACAGCACCGCTCTCGTCATCGACCCCTCAACCCACCCGCCTTCAGTTCCTGCCTCCCACTTCCGCACATCTCACACACCACTGCGCAATCAAAAAGACTTCATAGACGCCTATGCCTCTGCCCCCCCCCACCCCCACACGCAATTCCAATAACGATCACACATCAATCACATCCCCGCCCCAATTCTCATACTCCTAACAACAGCCGCATCCTCAACAACCATGCCCCTACTCCTAAGCACATCCTCCAACGCAGCAACCACCCTCTCAAAACTGCTCTTCGCGCCCTTCTCCTGCGTAAAGCGTGCGATAGCGATGTTAGCTCTCCGGCCGCGGTGGAGTAAAGTATGGAATTCGGCTGCGAGGGAGAGGGAGGGGATGTGGAGGGCTGTTGATTGATTGTTAGCATAATGGATATATAGGAGAGGGAAGAGGGGGAAGGAGCAGGGGGTAACGCACAATTCTTGACATCAACCCTCGCCCAGACCCTCCCAGCGGCTTTATCAACTACGATATCTCTCATGCCGAATTTTTTCCAGTCTTTGAACACATTAACGACTTCCTTCCTAGCTCGTACTTTCGAGACATGGAAGCACATGACATGCATAGCGGGCTTGATCCTTAAGAACCTTGCCAGCCAATTCTGATGCTGTGGTTGGATAGCTCTCGGAACAGCAGATATTAAATTATCATCTCTGCTCCCATTCTTGCCGTGTTTGAAGACGCTCTGCGTGCTTGCGTTTACCAGGGCACCGCTCATATACGCTTGTTGTGGGTTGTAATTTCGCGTGGTTCCAACAGTATCGATGCTCTCGGTGTCGTCGAGGTTGTAGTCGCCCCTTGACTTTTGTGAGTCTTTGGAGTCGCGCTTACTGGTGAATATCTTGAAGAAGCGTCCTTTGCCGGATGATTTCGTTGGCTCGCTCGTCTGAGACTCTTCGCTCGGGGCGTTGCTCCTGCGTTTCCGGTCCTGAGTATCGCTGTTTTGCGAGTCTGCACTCCGATGGTCCTTTGCTAGCGGTACAGGAGGTATGTACTTGTCAGTACTTTGCTGAGCCTGGTTACGTCGGAACCAGCCTCGCTTCTTAGGCTGGTTGGGCTGGTCCGAATGTCTTGTCCGACTTCGATCTTCAGGGTCAAAGTTTTCCTTGTCTTCATCCTCGTCGATGGGGTCAAGCTCCTGGTGATTGAGGATAGTAAGACCGGCTGAATGGTGACGCTGCGTTTTAGGCCGATATGAGTCTTCATTGGTAAAGGTTTGCTGTGTGGGTAATGGGCGAGAAGGTGATCCAGACGACGGCGTTGATGAGTTGCTCTTCTTACGTATCGAAAGGGGCTTGACCGGAGATATTGGCGTTCCGCCACGAGCTTCATCCACTAACCGTATAGTTGCTCCCTTGTGGCTGGGCTGTCCCTTTTTATAGGGCTCTGATGCCGCTCGGTAATTGACATCACGTTTCTCCATGATTGAGTCAAATGTATCTTTGCGTGGGATGCTAGGATCAGGGGTTGATAGTGCTCTTCGCTCTGCTTCGCTAAGTCTTACAGCGCTAGGCTGCATCAATCGATCGAGGTGTGCAATGATCTCGTCTAAGTAGCCAGGTGACATGGACGATTCAGCCGCACGCTTCTTCAGGAGGTCCCTTGTCTTAGCAAGCTCTCTCTGGGTATAGGATCCAAGATGCTCTGTGCCCATTACGCGCTCAGTAGCTGGCGGTCTGGGCAGCGGTCGATGCTGGTAATCCTGAATCTCCTTCGCCCGACCACGACGGACTGGAGGAAGTGCTTTCAGATCCTCGCGCACAGAGATCGACGTAGCTTGAGAGGAATAGTCCTGAGAGGTATGGTGGGAATCCCCTGTAAATGTTGTTGTCGGAGTCGCATTGGTAGAAGCGACTGAAGATCGGTTGAAAGCCTCATCACATAGCTTTTCAATCTCAGTGCTCACTATCCTTGCATCATCTCTAAAATAACTGGAAGGCCGAGGCTTTTTATTTGCAGACTTATCAGGGTCCACGGCCGGCGTCTTCTTCGAGCGAACAATGTGCATATTCTCCGGCTCTGGAGTCTCCCTTGAAGAGATGGAGGTGCTGTTGAGGCCTTTGCTATTCTCCCTCAAGATCTCTTCTTCGGCTAACGCATTCGCCTTCGCAAGATCATTGGCATATCTCTCTTGAAGGGTTAACGAAGTCTTATGCTCTTGGCTTCGAAGTCGAGGATGACGGCCACTATAAGGGCGCCTCGCTGCCTGGACAAAGCTGACATTGCGTTTCCAGCTAGCTGATGTACGCCCACGAAGGACAGTAGCCGACGAATTGCTTGTCCGCGAGCGTCTGGAGGCCATAGTAAGCCGGGAACTCCCTCGTGAAATGCGGCGATCTATCACTAGCCGCTGGAGCTGAGAGGTACCTGAGCTATGCATCCTCATGTTGGGAGGAGAGCTAGCAATACTGTACAACTCATCTGCTCCTTGTGCTCTTGAAATCGCCTGACTGCGTAGAGACATCCTGCTTCCAAGGCGTGTGGACGGCTGCCTGCTGGACGTCTGAGAAGCACCTCTTAGGACGGTGATTCTCGCATGATCCGCTTGGCTCTTAGTTATTGGAGCTTTGGAAGGATTGAATGGATCGTAGCTTGATGATGTCTCAGCAGCGCTATGGCGCCTGTTGATGCTACGACTTTGGCTTTTCTTTGTTGTCTGCCTTGATGGTGGTGGTTTATTAGGGTCCAGGAGAGAGTATTGCGATTGCATCTGATTCTCCTTGGTTGCTTTAAGTGAGCCGAGCGTTGAAGGCGACCGAATGATTGTCTGTGGCGGGGGATTATGGTGATAGTCACTGGTCGAATAATCCATTATTGGTGGGCCATCGTAATTCTCCAACTGCTCTTCCCGGAATTTCAGGAGCTTGGTATACAGCACTTTCTCGTGATTCGGCCTTGGATTCAACTACTTAGTAAATTGGTTCAGAGGTTTGAAGAAACCGTACTTACACCTCACTTAACAGTCTCTGAGCGAGTTCCTCTTCAGTGACACCATGCCACAGATTCTGCAGATTTCTTAAGAGCTCGTCATCAATATCATTTCTATGCATGATTGGCTTTCCGCAGTCGTTCACAGTCAATGGTGGCGCAGGACCAATGTACGGCATACCATTTGCATCCAAGCTGTCCAATCGCTCATACTTCTTAAGCAGCGGATGTTGCCACATAACTTTAATAGGTATGCGTTGTTTTGGATCAATCTGAAGCATTCTGACAATCAGATCTTCAGCCTCTGCGGAAAGACCTTCTGGGAATTCGTAGTTGCCCGCGAGTACCGCTTCAATCACCTCATGCCAGTCGCCGGTAGCATCGAAAGGGAGAGTACCTGTCAGCATTGCGTAGAGAATGACGCCGCAGGACCATATATCTGCCTTGTCACCTCGGTAATTGTGTGCGCGGATGACTTCAGGGGAGGCATAATGTGGGCTACCGCAAGAAGTGGTGAGCCACTTGTTCGCAGGCTGAAGAGCTGCCATACCGAAATCAACAATTTTGATATTGCGATTGCGGTCCAGGAGGATGTTCTCGGGTTTGAGATCGCGATGGCAAATATTGAAACGATGGCAGTACGATAGTCCAGCGATCATTTGGCGAAAGATGCGTATCGCCTCTGCTTCTGGGAGACGGACATGGGATGTTATGTGCTCAAAGAGCTCTCCGCCTTCGACATACTCGAGGACAAGGTATCTATAATGCAGTGTCAGTCTAAGGATTTCGATTGGCTGCTAGATTTGTGATGTACAGTTCACCCCTATTTTCCCACACGTCATAGAGACTGATGATGTTAGGATGTTCAATCAGCTTCATAATAACAACCTCTCTCTCGATTCCCAAAGGAATTGTCCTCTTCCCACTAAGCCCCATCGTATCCATAATCGCCAGACTCGTGCTCCGTAGGAGCTCTGCTGACTTCTTGCTGACGATCTTGATTGCGGCATCCTGTCCAGTGTACGCGTGCCTTGCTTTCCTCACTCTTCCCGATGCACCCTTGCCAATTGTCTTCCCTAAGCGCCACGGTCCTACGTGTGTTTTCCGTCTAGACTTTCCAGATGCATTTGTAGAATTCGACATCTGGGAGTCGCGCTTGGAGTTGTGGGCATCTTCGCTGGAAATGGCTGAGATGCGTTTGTCTTCTGCTTTGGCGGGTGATGTAGCTTTGTTCCGAATCTGGAGATTGCCACCAGGCGCAAGAGATCCATGGTGAGTTGTGGCTAAGCTTGGCGGAGAGGAAGGGTAGGCATTACAGCTTGGTGCTGGTGTCGATGACTGGCTGTTGACCCAACTGCTCGTGTCTGCCAGCGGATGGCGTTGGCGTCTAGACGAAGGTCGCTTTTGAACCGGGTCGTTGTCCATTCCTGGGGTAGACAATCCCAGTTGATGCTAGATTGACCCTTGCTCATGCGATGCGCTGACTGGCCGTAAAAGCTCTCTCGAGGTTGCGCATGGGCAATTATATTGCTGTTGACTGAATTCCTGCGTGCGAGTATTGCTCTGCACTGTGAAGGCGCTGAAGATGCTAGGCGGTACCCAAGGCCAAGGCAATGCTATTATCAAGTTGAACAAGTAGTAGAGCAATAAAAAAGGAATCCAGGCCCGCCCTCTTCCCTTATCCTAGTAAGTAAGCAATCAAGCAACGAAAAAGATCCTCCGAAAAGATGCTGAATGGGAGAAAGCAAGACAGAGAAATTCTCTATCTTTCTCTGAGCGCGTGGCAGGTAAACAGAGCGCCTTCCTATTATGTATTTGTAATACTTTTTTCTCCACCTTTATAAACGCTCAACACCTCACCTCCAGCATTCAAGCTCTCCAGCATTTGAGCAAAGGGATGACATAGCAATTGTCGGAGATTGAGAACGTGGAACAAGCGAGCAAGAATGTTAGTTGAAATAGTAAGGAATGTAACCAAAACAATGGGGAGCGGGCTAACCCTACAAGTAAACAACGGAAGCTATACCGTTGTTCATCGAGCAGCGATGATGAGGCGGCGGATAAGCAGATACGTGAGGGGGATAAGATAGAGTAGATGTGTTGAAGGCAGTCATCATACCTCCCTTTCCCCTCTTCTGTTGCACGTGAGAAAACCCTATACATACGTACCGAAAGATGTCTCTCTGACAGTCTTGTAATTTTCGGATATACCTCATTCAATGGATGTGGAACATCTTTTCTGAAGCTATTGTGTTCGTGTGAGCTCTTACGTCTTCTCCTCTCCACTGCCATTCCCATGTTCCAACGAGAATAATAGCTTGCTAGGTCCTTTAAGCATTGAACACAAGCAGTCCTTGAAGGGTGTTCTCTTTCATTGCGACTTGTTCTTGTCTTCTTCTGCTCAATTACTGGTGCTACGTGGTTGAGAGTAGGGGACAGCGGAAGCAAGGCGGAAGAAAACACACGGCGACAATGCAGGGACCTTGAAGGTCGATGAAACTCGCTAACCGTATCAGGCAGTACGTAGAATTGGTTTGCCACATGGTATATGCGAACAGCTGCATTTAGACTATCGAGAAGTAGGAGAGGGTATCAACATTGCGCTGCCTATTACTATCGAACAGAATACCTCCAATGGCCGGAAGACACCAGTCGGAAACCACTAGTCCTGTCCCACCAAGTCTCTTACAACACCACATACTTTTTGATCATGGGGCTTACAGGAAGCCAACATCTCTGCGTGAGCTTGTGTACCATATGCCACTGAGCTCATCAAGATATAGGCGAAGCCAACGCCTGTACCACACGGCCCTCCTAACAAAACCCTGGGATATCTAACGGAAAAAAGCCGATACGAGGCCATAACGAAATTTGCAGAACAAGGCCACTGAGACATCCCACCGAACACCCTGCTACACAGCACACGTGCCCGTACAAGAAACCCGCCTAATGCCATAACGAATGGATATCCAGATTATAATTATACCATATCATGATGTCGTTGTGAGCACCCCAAAACCTTACGCCAGGAACGTCTTTCTTTGTTACAAAGCGATCAGAGACGAGAAAAATCTTAACCCGTGGTACTTCATTGTGGACTGTCATTAAGCGTAGGTGAAATATCATCATCGCTGTCCTCGGACTTGGTTCTGTGATCCGGTGAATCTCTGCTTGAAGTCGGGCCTTTCCCGCAACCTTTAACGAGTATGTGCCTCTGCGAGAGCGTAAGCTAAGATCTCCTTTAGGTCGTGGAATGTCGAATGCTTACCTTGAGCGCATCTTTCCGCGAAAAGCTCTTCTCGCAGTGCCCACAGGGGAATGGCTTGACAGCAAGGTGTATCCGCTTATGCCGCTTCAGATCGTGGTTTCGATTGAAGCTTTGAGGGCATTGGTCACACTTGAATGGCCGTTCATTATGTGGTGGTTGCTGTTGGTTGCCATACATCTGCTGATTGAGATGTGCTGCGACCCCACTGTGATATGGCATCCCAGTATGGAGGCCAGCGCTCGGCATACCTATCAGTCCCATTGGATTGCCTGGATTATGAATATTCGACATGATTGGCCCACTCAACTGTGTGGGGGCTGTACTCATGGCTGGCAGAGAATAGGAACCATATGTTGAACGACCGAATTGAGACGCTTGTGATGTTGGAGGCGAAAAGCTCGCGGACTGCAGATTGATCGGCGATATCCTGGAGACCTGAGGAGGGGCACTCATTGGACTTTGCTGTACAGGAGAGGAATTGGTGTTGAAGCCCGGGAAAGAGTTTTGCTGGGCGGACGACGGTTGAGAATGACTGTAGAAATTTGATGGAGTTGACTGTGGCCTCTGTGAGTACGCATCTGTGCCACTGATTGGAGAAGCTTGAGTAGTTGTGGAGGAGACGGGTGTTTGAGTTTGAGTTTGGTTCTGAGCCATGTATGCTTGCGCCATGGCTTGTTGTTGGGCGGTAGGTGGCGCCAGAGTGCTTGGCGTTGACATTGACATTCCCATGGTTGTGGAAGGAATAGGAGGGAGCGAATTGATGTCATATGGAGGTGGGGGAGGTATGGAGTCCCCTGTCGATGGTGAATTTGAGGTGCCGCGTTGTGCTAAAGTGCCAGCGATCGATGGGGAGAACATTCCCCGAGCAGGATTGCTCCATGGCTGAGGTGTTGTTCCTGTTCCTAGGCCGAGTGGTGTCAAACCCGAGTTATTCATCGTCAATGGTGGCCAGGCAAAGTTGGTATAACTTTGAGTCCCAGTAGCACCACTCAGAGCGCTTATAGGACTGAGAACCTCACCAGGTACAGTCGTTGGCGGCGTCAAAAGATTCCCTACGCTCACCGAAGACGTAGTTTGTTGCGTCGCTGCATTCATTGCAGGCAGAGGAGCATATTTTTGAGGATATTGTTGGTTGAACGGTACCGGTGGTAGGTCAAATGGTGGCAAGTGCGTCGCAGCCGGTCTTCGAGCGGTCAGGCTCGACGTGGTTGCCGTTTCCATGGAGCCCATACCGGGCTGTTGCACAGCTGCCAAACTATTGTATTCCGACTTTGTGTTCTGCCCAGGCGGTTTGAATCCGTCGTTGCCGTCGCTCGGCGGCGTAGGTAATGTGTTCAATGCTTGAGCCGTGGTTGCTGGGGTAGAGCTATTCGCACCAGGCCAGTACTGTTGACTGGCCTGCTGTTGCGAGAAATCCAGGGGGGGCAACCTGTATGAGGAAGCCGCAGCCGGCTGATTGGGGGTCGAGCTTTGCAAGCAAGCTCGAGGTTGAAATGGGTCGATGCGCGGCAAACCAAAGTAGTCGCGCGGAGGGAGATCGAATATGGTCGCCAGCGTTCTTGTGAAGGTGTTTGTTGGTGGAATCGTCCGTGTTAAAGCTCGAACCCAGGTGCGCTTTTTACTTTCCTGAAAGTTCCAATGACGTGATAGGGAGCTTGGAAGGTCGTGACCTCTGTTCAACAGAATTGATTCAGCGACACTCGCAATCCCTCAATTAATCGATGCTTCTGCGCTTCCTGCTTTCACTGTCAAGACTTCCTCTCAAGTCCTTGGAGAATTTTGCGGAGGGCGGAACAAAGGGTAACGAGTCCGATGTTGCGATGCGAAGGCTTTGTTTGACTGGCGACGGACAAGATCACGCTGTCGAGGAAATGAAGCCTTCGGGATTGTATTGGTGAGTGCGCGATGTATAGGTAGATGCGAAGAGCTGGTTGTCGAGAATGGTAAATGCAGTGACGATCGTGCCGCTTAATCGAAGCTCAACGTGCCCCGGAGAAGTGTCCAAGCCCAGACTTTCGGGATTGCCGATCGCGGGCGGCCGATCGCAGAAATTGGGTATGCTGTTAAGCACCACACTGCTGCTGCTGTCTTTAATGACGACGATGTCCTGAACAACGACAGTACCTATTAATGACTGGAATATGTTGCACAACAAATAGAAGTTGCGGTAGAAAGTGGGACCCCAGCCTGTTGGTGTTTGTCAAGAAAGGCGCCGGAGGTTGGTGCGTTCTAGACGGGAGCCCTTTGTCCAAGTTCAAGGGTGGGCGTGCGGCAGGCGGTCTGGAGGGCTGGATGCGGGCTTCTTGGGCTTGTCGCCGTTCTGATATCTTGACGGTGTCTGCTCGATTTGGCAATGGGTAGATTGGTAGTAGTCCCCGGCTCAGACGAATGTGACAAATATGTTACATTGGCGAGGGTAGCAGGTTATTGAAAGGGGAGGTGGGATGCCTGTCCGGGACAATAGCTCACTCGTGCTCTGGCCCCAGTCTGTCGCTTGATCGAGTCTTTTTGGGAATTCGATGATGGGTCGAGGGAAGGATACGGGCATCGATGAACTAAGGACAAGTTTGGTCTCGGTCATCTTAACATTCGACTTAATAAATTGACTAACAGTATGCGCGACAGCTTTCGTCAATTATTCCACTCTAACCGTATTTCGGCTGCTGGTAATAATGGTAGAATGGGTCCGATATACCATACCCACTCATTGCCCAAACTATGCTGCTCTACAATCTACCTACTATCTGCTAAAGTACGCAGTATCTACGAGGCATGTGTGAGTCAACGCGATTGTTGAGCTGGTTAGGTTGAGGACTACCAGGTCGTTATCCCATCTAGCCTGAGTAGAATGGACCCAGGTGGGGAATATGGCCCACAATTGAAGTCATACTCGAAGTAAAGACCCGCTCCTTTCACAACCAAGTCTAATGTATCCATGGTACGCGTTCCAACACCAAGCGTGTCTTGTGTATCGAATGCGCTTCAGTATTCCAATAGCGCTTTGGAACGTATGTTTTACCTTAGCACCGGGTTTGTATGATGCAAAATACAAGAGCCAGTTGGGGCGTTGGATTGTCTGCCTGTTCCCTTGGTCAGCTCGATATGGCATGGTGGGATATATTAGTGTGTTCTTCCTTGCATGCGATTGACAGGGGTACTTCGCTCGTGTACAAGGATTAAGGCACTGGAAAAGCGAAAGCACTAGCGAGAGGCCTAGAATTTCTTTGCGCAATTTCCCGCCAAGACCTTCTTCTCGCCTCACTCGCATACTGACCTTTCCTACCTTACTCTACTCCGATACCTGATTTGCCATGTTTGTGGTCTTAGTCAGACCTCATAGACCTTGCCGTCTCCTACCTTGTGCGCATCGAGATGGAGCTTGAAGTACTAAGCTCCTGTTTCATGCACCACCGGTCTCGACCCTCCAAGGTCCTTCTGAGGTTGGGTTTCAAGATGAGATCAAATGTTTCCAAGACTACTCTAAGGTGTTGTGCTTTTCATTCCCCGCGCTACCATAGACGAATGGTTGACGGAGCCCACCGGAAGTATATTGTAGACGCTCCATTCTATGAATGTAGTCGACCACTGGGAAAATCTGGAGAAAGCCTTGCCCTGGCGACCGAATGCTTAATGATGCCCGAAAGCCTCCGTTAGGGTGTGAATAGTGTAGAGTAAGACCATGACAAAATTCTAAACTTTTTCTGGCCTCTCACGAGATACGAGAGAAGAGCTTGTGATCTATGGCCTTGCGGAGAATGCCATGTATCGAATGTCTTTTGCACCATGCTTATGAAACTAGCTTTCCTCAGGTATGCACAGCGGGGGATGCCGAGAGTAAAAAGTTCCATGGGTGGCACTAAGGTACCTAAGATCTTTTTCACGCCTACTCGATCCAACCCTAAGACTGGCCTAGACGCCATATTTCTCGGATGGCGGACCGAGAAGGCCACAACCACGTTGTGGGCTGGTGATCATGCTGATCAGTACAATTGCAGCCGAGTTCATACCAAAGTTGCTTCTTCGATAGACCCCGGTGTTATCTTCAGCTCTCCAGTCAGCTGTTATATTCGTATCCTGATGAACTTGTGCGGACTCCCGAAGAAGGGAGGTTGGAGATGATCCCTGAGGATTGTGGGGTTACTTGCATAGGTGATGCAGGGTCGACGAATCATATCCTTGGATAAGCGAAGTTTCGGCTTGGCACTTTATTTCTCTAGGGTCCAATCCCACGCGCATATTCTGCACTGACAGAGACCTTTTGAATGGCCTCTTCCCGCGTGGAAATGGGCCCTGGTAAGGCTGAAAAGTCGTGATGCCTTCATCGCCTTCAATCAAACCTGCAGACCGGTCTGGCGTTGGGTTGTACCCTTTCCGGCCTTAATAGGAGGGATAATTTGCTGTGAAGGTGCTCTAACGGTCCCGTTCCTACACATTTCGGCAAGTTCCAGCTTGGCGAATCCCCAAAGTGATCCATGCTCCGTGGTCGTGCATGTTCTTGTAGCTGCGTGCATCCCGCTATCGATTGTTCGGGTCACGCGTCTCGGCCGAAAGGCCAATCGATTATCTGGGAGTATCTGGCCCATCTCCCAGATGTTGTGCGACACCCGCAGCCATTCAGCCAGCCACCAACGTGGCGACACCTTCCTAACAACCCTAAAATACCTTATTCGCGGCTCTGCTCAGTCTGGTTTGGTTGCAATGCATCCATCCACACTCCCTTCCCTTCCCTCAGGTGAACGACTAAGATAACTAACCTCACCGGCCAGTTGAGACAGATTGTTTTGGTTGGTGAATCCCCGTGCATGCTCACTGCGCGCCGTCGGTCGGCGACTTATTACGTTCGTTTGACAGATAACAGCCCTTCCCATGCATTACTACACTCCTATGCTTGCCTAAGGCACGTACATCTAGTACTAAATTAGTACCAATAGGCAATGCACTGACGCACAGATTTGTCAACTCAGGACTTCGGGACTCAAGGGTTGAATCACATGAAAATGGAAAGCGTATCGCTTACCTACCTTCTGCATCCTCCTGCATATGGCCTGTGTGTTTCCCTCCTGCAGGTGAGCGGCCCCTCAAGCCTAACAGGTCCCGAATTCGGCATTTGGCATATCAGCGATACGATATATCCCTGCCAACCACGTGGAGAGATATCACAGCGCGCCAATAGGCATCGGGATTGGACGTCGGCCCCACCGAAATCACTCTGCGCCAAAACTGTCATTCAGGAGAAGGCTTGCGTGGAGGCTTTTCCCAGCAACCAAATACCCGGATTTGCTCGTATGGAGAATATATGCACCAACGTTGTTATCCCCTTCAGGCTTGTATTCTATTATCTCCCCCTGAGACTTGATGAAGCAATGTTAATGATTTGAAATCACGCCATCGAGGACGGGTTTTGACGTGCAGCATCTTGTATGATGGATACGAGATATGCTTCATTGACACTTTTCCGAGGAGACGCTTGGATCACAACAGCACGAGGTCTGCCGTCAACGGGCTGGGTTACGGAGGGTACCTCCGGACTCTTGCGCGCTTAGCGGACGCACAGTCTCAGGGGCCGGGGACTATGTAACATACTCCTGTGATAGACAAAGGCTCGATACCACAATAATCATAGCAATAACGGTGCATAAATCCGGACTTTGTGCCACGCGCTTTGGAGTTTCTGTAACTGTGACGGAGGCGGTGAAGGGCGACTAGCCACAGCGCCTGTGCATCGCCACGCGTCCGAGAGTCTGTAGTTGCTAACGGCTTCAATTTGAGAGAATAGGCAACTTATTGTCCAGCGATGTTAGATTGCCAGCCTGGCTTTCCCCTGTGAGCGCACTGATGGAGTGAAGCGGTGAAAGGTGAGCCTGAGCGCGCTGTATTCCCATTGCGCGTCACTGAAGAAGAAAATTGTCAGCAGAGAAAGCGCATGTCATGCATGTACGTTAGATTATGGAAACAAAAGAAATTAAAATAGCGTTGTCAAGAGAGTACCTATGCAATTCGATGCCAACTCCCATCGGCAACTCTCATAACCTCGCTGAGCAAAAACGCACAGAGCAGCACGTCAAGCATCTCATCGCGTAGCCATATGACACCAGGAAAATGTAATACTTCCCTCAATTTCCGCAGTCGTGCAGAATGCAAGCGAAGGTACGCACAGAATGCCAAGGCACTGCTCCCAAGACGGTTAAGCTTATAGGATCTCCTCACGACATCCGTAATCGACAGCGGCACGCCTGCGCTCCATTGCTTCAGATTTGCACGTGACCTGTGTTGAAGTGACTTTGATAGTTGTGATGCCACGGTCATTATCGCGGGGTTGTTATGGTGTGGACATAGTGAGACTTTATGGCTTGGAAGCTGGTGGAAGGAGAGATTCCTGGGGACAAAGGCAAGGATGGTAGGACCATGCGTAGCATATCATTATGTGGTCATGTGGCTTTATGCGCTGCGATGAGGTGTGCGGTCTTCTGATATATTGTGCCTGGGAAGGAAATTGAGAAGTCTGCGTTCTTGTGGAACGGGATGGGAGTGTCGTACGTTGGGAGACGCAGATGGTTCATGTTTGGCAGCTAGATGACATGGTGAGCTTCAATTCTAGGAAGAGGGTTGATGAGTACGGTTCTATCGCTTAGCTGTCTGCGCTTGAGACTCAGCGACGGCGGCTTCATCTTCGTGGCTTTGGAAGCACTTTAGTCTGCGATGTAGCAATTGGAATCTGCATGTGACTTGATATTAACGGGAGAAAGTGCATGGTTTGCTCCCTGTTTAGCGGGTTTGCACTTCGACGTTATCTTATAACGATGTGTATAAGACATCGTGCGTGTGTTGACGAGGAGAGAAAAGTGTTTGCGTTGTGGCAGCTTCAAATTAAGCGCAGAGTAGGTATTCGTTGTTTAAGTTGATGTTAAGACGATGAGCTTAAAGCATTGAAAGAGCAAAAAAACCCCAAAAAAAAACAACAGAAGAAGTCCAAGTTATTGCCATTTGCGGGTTCCAAACCTAGG
>KI911119.1:579170-602344 GCA_000482085.2 Cladonia metacorallifera KoLRI002260 | reverse complement strand
GGAGGGGGGAGGGAGGGGGGGTTATGGAAGGGAAGGAGTAGGGAAGGAGATTCATAGAAGGGGAATTTTATATGCCAGGGGATGTTTATAAACGGAAAGGGTACGGAAGGAGGGGAAGGAAGGGAGGGAAGGGAGGAAGGGTATAGGGGGGGGTTATGGAGGGGAGGGTGTTTATGGAAGGATGGAGAGAGGTGGCAGAAAGAGGTGGTTGTATGGAAGTATGAGATATGGATGAAGAGATGCTGCATAAATCAATGGATGGGTTTAATAGACTTGTAATTTCATTTTCATGATGAAAACGGTGACAGAGGTAGGCATGTATCTCACTCGGTTTTATAGTCTTATTATATACGCTGTATCCTTTTTTTCAGGTTCTGATACAGTATGTACTCTAAACAATATTTACAGGCCCAAGAACCCTTCTGAGTCGGTCTTGGTTTCACCTTACATCCTTTCCCCCTGAGAACGGCACATACATACGTACTACTCGAGGTACTGAGGAGACGGCTTACAGATATTTAAGGTAGCCATCAAGATGAGATACCTCTCCGCCAGCCCAACAATCCCCTTTCTGTATACAGTCAAATAATCCATCGTAACCCCCTTCAGATCCCAGTCCTTCCCTGGAGCGGCGCTTCCCCTTACTAAAAATCTGTCCTCTCCTTCAATGACCCTCGCCTCCATTCCCACTGATCAGCCCCGTCGCCCTCTTTACCCAAGCCAGTCCATCCGCCCCTTCTCCCGCCACTATATCCAAAACCCTCTTCCTTCTCTCCTCCAACCCCTCCCCCTCAAACTCCTCGCCAAATCTCCTCCCTACAATTCCCACATTCCTCGTACTAGGTAACCTCAGCCATTCTCTTTCAACCTCATACCCAACTCTACCAGCCAAATGAGCCACCCAATCACACAAACTACTGTACGCACTCTTCTGCTTCTTTCTCGCCTTCACACTCAAATCATTCAGATCGCCCCTTTCCGTATCATTTGGATTAGGAATCTCGTTTTCAGGAGTTAGGGCGTCTGGACACGCGACTGCGATGGCGATGGATTTTGATTTCTTGACATTCGCAGCGAAGTAGGAGGGCGCAAGGGCGTCAGCGGAGTTGGAATTGAAGACGGAGGGGGCGCGGAAGCGTTGGCCGGAGAGATTGTGGCTGCAGCAGGGGATGGCGAGAAAGGGGGAGAGGGAGAGAGAGGCGAGTAGGGGGGTCCAGGGTGTTAGTTCGTCGGCGTGGTTGGAGATTATGAAGGTGTGGGTGGGGAACATGCCGTTGTGCCAGACTGGGGTGAAGGAGCTTGGTATCGTGAAGGATTTGGAGAGGATGCCGCCGTTGGCGTGGATTAGATGATCTGAGGATGGCTTTAATTCGAATAAGGGTTGGGGTATTAGGATTAGTTCTTTCAGATGTTGCTGGATGGAGGCGGAGAACGTGGACCATGTTTTTCGTTGACGGGCATCGAAGCCCCAGCCTGGGTAGCCTTCCCGGAGGAGGATGTCAACGAGGACGCCATTGCCGCAGCCGACATCAACGAAGCCTGGGAATGAAGGTCTTTGGTCGTGTTGGTTGTCTTTGATCTCGTCCCCTGTAGAGCCATTGACTTTATACATATCCTTCCACAGCTCAATTAGAAAAGCCGCGATACTGAGATCCTCAAATACGTGCTTGCTTGGTTCCGTCTTTTCCACCCAATTATCACACAACCTCTTCGCATGTTTCGCCTTCAACTCTGTGTATGTGTCTTGCACTCTTTGCTGGGAGACCAATTGATCATGATGGACACGTTTGGTATAGCCTGCGAGTTGCCCTTGCCCATGTTTGCGTAGTGTCGAGAGTAGATTCTGTCCTGTACGAAGAAGACGGGGAAGAAGAGGAAGAGGCTCGGATGGGAAGAGTCGGTAATGGAGAGAGATGGTACCATTATCGGTTGGGGAGCAGGAAGAGTTCCATGAATGCAGATATGCTAATGCTTGGACTCGCGGATGGTACCATGGGATTGCGTCCACATCTGGTGCGTGTGGTATATACAGGACAATTGTCTGCTCTATACCATCTTTTTGTATCATAGATTGAAGAAACACACATGTTTGAGCGATTGGCTTGTCTAGCTGTGGGTTGCGAGGGATCATCTGCCTGACAATTGTCCTCCTGGTTTCAAAACCCGGAAAGTCTCCATCTCGAACATTGTAAGCCTGCAGCGCTTTCTGTATCTCTTCCTCAGTCCACTGCACATCTACCTGTTCCACACCTAAGCTGTCATAGAGTACATCGGCCCGAAAGAGCAAACTCGAATTGATGTTCGGATTCTTCAACAAGTTAAGGGACACGGATTCGAAGATATCAGGAGGAAAGTCGCAAGATTGTTGGAGAACAGGAAGCCATGCTGCATCTGGTAATCGTTGGGAAGGAGCAACCTCTTGCTGCACGTTGTTATCGGTAACATGAACAGGCATTGGATTGGAGGGTCGAACATCTATCTAACGAATCCTTGGCCGCTGTGGGTCCAAGGTTTGATAGTGGCGTCCTTAGGGGCTTGTTGGTGGCCGTTTCAGGTAGACCTAGCCAGCGAGGCCCGAGGGGCACCCCCGGACAAGGCGCGTTAGGGCGCGCAACATCTCCAGCCGGCGATCCACACCAGCTTTACTTTCAAACGTCTGGATCAGCAACCACTGCTCGTCAGTCCTCAATTGCGATATCACCACCTCTCTAGCTCTCACCCATCCTCCTCCCACCAGCGACAATGTGGTCCTCCCCCTTAGCCAAGACTGGAAACCCCAGCCTCTCCGCCTCAACCAATGGCCCCCTCTTCAGCGCCAGCCTGATATCTCCCGCTGTCAAAGATGCCCTCCCGCCCTCTTACATCATGCGTCCACTTGAGCGCAACGATTATGCCGCTGGGTTCCTCGATGTGCTGAAGGTCCTTACCACTGTGGGCGATATAAGTCAGGAGAAGTGGACGGAGAGATATGACTGGATGGCGAAGAGGGGGGACGAATACTTTGTGCTGGTGGTTTGTGACGGAGAAGGGAAGGTGGTGGGGACGGGAAGTGTGATTGTAGAGAGGAAGTTGTATGTATTGGTTCTTATCTTGGGAAGCTGGGTGGGGGGTTGGGCGGTGCTGATTCGTGGGTTCGCGCAGCATACATAACCTGGGATTGGTGGGGCATATTGAGGACATTGTTGTCAACAAGGATCAGCAGGGCAAGAAGCTCGGGCTAAGGATAATAGAGGCTCTAGACTACATTGCGGAGAAAATTGGCTGCTACAAGGTCTGTCTGCGTCTTCAACATCTGATGCGAGTCATCTGTCGTTCGCAACTGTCATTGCGGGAGTCTGAGGTGGACCAATTACTTGTAGTATACTGCTAACGCTCTCTCTTGCAGACAATCCTCGACTGCTCTGAAACGAACGAGGGTTTTTACGTCAAATGCGGCTACAAGCGTGTGGGCCTTGAGATGGCACATTACTACGAGAAGAAAGCATGACTACAAGACCATGCTCCCCAATTGGAAAGACTTTGAGGCAAGCGTAAAGACGCAGACCACAGAAAGCGGAATGGTGGTTGCTCACTCGTGCAGGCCGCTTTGGATACGTCGAAGCTTCATCCCTAACAGCATGCGGGGATTCGGATGGGAGCAGATGCGCTTGGTATGGTGTGAGGGGAATGGCTGAACAGTAGATGATTTGGATGGGATACAGTGAGTTACGACCACCTTCTGAGCAATTGGCCTTTTTAGACAGCGAGCCCGAAATCATAAACTATATAACTGTCCAAACTCAAAGAACGCTTTAAGTAAGAATGTGTGCAGTGATGATAGAATTAGTCATTGTCTAGCAATTCATAGTTCTTCTAGTATTACATTTTCGCAAGCTCTAACACCACAAGCCCCTGAGTGTAGCTCAAAGCTGCTATTAAGCCTGCTCAAGTTCTTTTTCGCCTGCATAGAAGCCATTTAATATTCGTGTAGTGCTTACGCCATATGGGATAGTCCAACGCCTTTAAGGACTCCATATTGAGCAAAATGGCCAAGTGGTATCTGAAAGTGGATGCTGACACGTGAGGAAGGAAATTATGTCCATGGATAGCCTCGGAGCTGAAGCTAGAATATGCATGTCAGAACCCGGATTAAGTAAGCTCAACCCGAGTGCGTGGCCTAGATCCTGCATTTATCATGCAGATGCTCACGCCATCGTATTGCATGCATAAGTAGGTGACAATACTTTTAATAGAAGTTGCCCTTAGGGAACGCACAGAAGATGCCCACGGAAATCGCCGTAATAATTAACGCACCACCGAGAGCTTGGAGGAATATCGTGTCCTGGATTTGGCGAAGGGCAGGTTCCTGGATCCATACTTCGCGATCGAAAACTTTCCGGATGAGGTTACGCTTCTCATACTTGGCGATCCATGGTTCATCTTCGTAGCTGTTAGTGCTGCCCATGGTATCGAATGAGCCTTTGCCTATATCGAAAGACGACCGATCATCATCTTCAGCAAAGAGCTCCCAAGGGCGGAGATGACGATGATGCATGCCGTGAAGGACCTATATTGTATTAGATTCCCGGAATGGGTGAAAATTGGGGACTTGGAAAATACTTACGACGCACATGCCCTTCCAGGCTGCGATAAGTGTGGCAACGCCAATCATGAATCCAATTGCCGAGAGCACTCTATAGCCACGCCCTGCGTTGCTTAGAGTGATGAGCACTGCGGCAATGATACCTCCAAGGATGCCGGCAACACCGAGGCCTCGAGCAAAGATAACTCGAGGTCGGTTGCCATTGCAAATGGTCCAGCGGATGAAGTTGGGATGGGCTTGGTGACGAAGAGACCATTCGACTGTGTGGACAACCTTGGCGAATGCTGAAGGATGGGTAGTGTTTGCCAGGGCGTGAAGAAGCTTAGCTCGCTCTTTGGATGACAGATTGAGCTGGCGAGGTGCACCATCCGCAATGTAGATTGCAATGATACGTGAGACTTCCTCTCGGAATGGTTGAATTGTGACTGTCAATATGTTAGGTTAACGTGGTATGAAAAGAATACAATACGCTTACAAGGCTGCCACTTAACATCAGCACCTTCGAAAGCACCTGCTGCTTTGGAGTGGAAGGATTTGTTCGTGTGAGAATGTAGTGTAGAGCCATTGTCGGTCCATGCTCTTTCTGAGGGAGCCTCGCTCTCCCCATCTGCGTTTGGAGTTTTTGGTGGGGTGCTGAACGGATTTGGCTTCACCTCCACCACGTTGGCTGTAGGAGCTGCGAAGTCGGTACCCTTGAACACAGCAGCAGTCTCAACACTGACTGGCTGCTTGGGTCCTTGGGGTACCTGTGCGTCAGCCTCGGCCTGTTCAGCTGTCCACACAGGTGCGAGTGCACGCTCATTCGGAGGAAGCTCTGAGAACCGCTTGGCAAAGTCACGATACCAGAGGAAGAATTGAAGGTTCTCTGCGGCGTGTTCGATGTAGATGAGGTAGTTCATGAAGTCACGAACGGTACATGGCTAGATATTGTAGAGTTAGAGAGTTAGCGAGGTGGCAAGCACATGCTTGATGGAGCAGGTTGTATTAGGTGTTGACAGCAAAGGCATGGAGTGACTAAGGTACTTACTGGGCAGGTTCCTCCATTGATAATCTTGTCAAATGACAAGGCATCTGGAATGCCAGCAAATACTGAAGAGCCTCGGGAGTTGATAGATCCCTCGTCAATGGATCTGGTCTTCTCGCTGCCGTTGATTGAGGCTCGAGCGGAGTCGACGTGAGGGGGACGACGGTAGGTGAGCGAGTAGACCATGTTGCAATGCGTGTGGCCTGCCGATGTGTTGAAAATAGGTGAAGGTGTTGTCGACGGAGGAGCAGTTTGGGGAAGACAGCTGAGGAAAGAAGATGAAACAAGGAAGTAACAGGTTTAAGATGATGTGGTGGTCGTAGGAGGTTAAAAAGTCAATCATAGAACGATATAGATAGTCTTAGAGTTTCGGTTGGTTCATTCCCTCCGGTGCACGGTCTAGATGTCACCGACTCCGCCACGTCTTCAATGGGTCTTTTCACAAGATGAAAGTTAAAACAGAAAAGGCAGACGAGTGAAGACTTTTGAATTATGGAAGGGGAGACTGGGCCACTGACCAATTGGGATTGGATACTCTGGCGGACTCGCCCAACACTGCAGATGAAGACACTACGGTCCGCGATACCCCACTTCGCTCAGAGGAGGAATGCCAGCGTTGGATTGTATCTCACAGCGGGAAGACTAAGAAAGTGCAGGAGTTCGTTATTTTAGAGGGTGTTAAATCATCCTGGGTACCTTACCCTTGTCCGACTAATGCCGATGACAAGGCTGGCATGCCATGCTCAATCAAACAGGGAATCATCTCTTTGGAACGGATGACGGAGACGGTATGTATGAAGGATGCTGAAACGACCTATAGAAGCAGCGGATATCGCAAAGATGCTGCTACATATTGAGGGGAAAGGGGGACGTACTCGATCAGGGCACGCAATGATCTCATGGCAGTTTGAGCCTGGGTGACCGTTTTCGAGTGCCCACGCACGCTCAGCTGTCAGGACAATTCTCCGGGCGAGAGCGTGGGGCATCGTGGTGGGAGGACTTGGTGGCGTGGACGATACGAGTCCGTTCCTTCACCCACTTCTGCTCGCGTGGCGACATCTGCGAATCATCTGGATGCGCAAGAAGAACCCCACAAAGGCCTTACTAAGAGTACAGTATGCGCGTCTCTCACAGTCTAGATTGCTCTGCAGCTTACTTCAGGAGTAGGGGACTCCGTTGAACTAAGATGGAAAATATGAAGTAGCCTCCGTCGCCCACATCGCCCACTGATGAGGAGGCTTTGGCACTAGTGAAGTCTGATTGGCTCCCGAGCCAATTGTTGGTGGCAGATCCGAGGCTCCCCCGGCCAAGATTGCCGCGAGTGGTCGGTGCGTTGATTATGGTGGTGTTGATGATGTACGGCACGGAACCTTCGGTCAAGCAAAAAGAAATTCCGCTTTTCAAGAGGCAGGAGGGTAATGCTTACATACGGAGGATACATTCGGATGCGAGATTAATGCGAGAAGTGCCCTGACAGAATGCCCTGCATACTATATGAACACTTATGAATCAAAAAGCTGATTACGCAATTCCAAATTTTCTAGCTGCCTCTGTGGAGTGAATGCCCCCAGACTTAGATCGATCGGAGTGAAATTGCAATCTCCACACAACCCAATAATTGACTAACGAATCGAGCAAACCAGGAACATGTTTTTGATAGTCCGCTAATCACAATCTAATTGTCGGTAAGTCTGCACTAAACCGGGTTCCTGATTTTGAATCTTGAGCCACATGCACGGCAACGCAAAACACGTGGATACGAAAAGTTAAATTGCTTTACTATTTCGCTCGCCAGCTTCTGGGCCGTGTCCTGGCCTCCTAAGAAACGAAACCAAGATATGGCCAGTTGCTGTTATTGGCTTACCTCGGCTGGTCCACGCCAAGGGAGATGGCCCCGCAGCTTCTCACAAGCCACGAATATTGAACCCCTATTCAGGTACAGAGTACATTCGTGGCGAGATGAAGTGCAAGCAACTGGACTGTCTGCCGGTTATAAAACGTAAATGATTGCTTTCAGCAAGGATAATAAGATTTGAAGTATCGGAGAAGTCCATGATCAGCATACGTCCTTATAAAATTCCCATGCACCACCGTGAGTCCTTGCGTCAACACGTCAGAGTGAGCTGGAATTTCTTTTGCTGAGTTGGTGCAATTCCGGCACTGACTGCAACAATGGACATAAAGCAATCTGAATTTGCACGAATAAGGACTCACAATCCCCTTGCCTCATGCATGGGATAGGGAGTCTAGGTTGTGCTCCTGCATCCCATGCAGCTCTGGTGTTTCACCTGGAACACAATTTTTCCTTTTTGGAGAATATGAATGAAATTCACCTTTGGGCGAGAAAAACCCTACGAGGCTTTTCTGTTGCTAGTCGTTGAATGTAATATAACATAATTAGTTCAGGGCATGGATATCAAGGAGGGGACAACCATTTCATCCTCGACTCCCGCCCATTACTGGCTGTATATTGAATTTTAAGTATCTACGAAAGGCTCTTTTGCTGTAAGAACCCCAAGGTCACTAAAGCGGAACGTTATCTGTATATTAGAGTACGTGAAGGAGTACCACTTATATGATAAAGATTAGATCCGTAGTATTCCTCCAACGTGCCGAGTACCTATCCTTCGCGAATCGCGGTACTGGAATAGAAATCTGGATATTTGGTGCTTGATTTCGGTCCTTCATCCACGAAGTCTCGTACATCTGTGACTTTCTATTGCGTTAGATGCTCCGTATGCAAGTTTTCGAAGTACATCTAACAATCTACTGAATAGCGTTCTTGTGGACTCTTTCATGTGCAAGTTGATACCATTATCAACACACTTTTCTATCCGATCCTCTTGCCGCAGATGCTTCCGACCAGATCCACGCTGCGTTATTGATTTGTTGAAGGCTTTAAAGTACCTTACTTAGGCCTTTGATAATTCTGCCAATCATTGTACCTCCGTCTCTTTGTAACACACGACGCTAGCTTCGAAGTGTCAGGCCATTTAACAGCGGATTAGCCTGTGCTGGAAGGCTATAGCTAGAGATAGGCTGTTGAGTACGAATTGATAGATTTCTCCGAGAGCCAATTCGCAGCCCAGCGTGCTTGAAAAAAAGCTTCAGCAATTCGCGGATTACTGCTATTATGAGCAAACGGTATTTTCAAACGTTCAATCTTTGAAACAGTCGTTGTCTTATCAAGTCCGTGGCTTAGTATGTTTGGGACGTGGGGTGAATTCCTGAGAATTGCCCCACCAAGATTCGCTTACTAAACAGATGATACCACTCACCTCACCACAAATGTTTCGGTCATTTTCGGTATATCTACCACTCGCGGTTCTCTTCTTCTCAATTGCACTTTACACCCTTCGACAGACTCTTTGCACAGATTGCAGCGGCAGTACTGCGAAGATCTTCCGGTGTACTGAGCCCAAGATGACGGCTCTCAAAGTGGGTGATAGCTTCCCTGAGGGTGTAGAGTTCCAGTACGCTTTGGCTCTTTCTATGGTTCCCCTATTCAACGACTGATGCCCCTGTGTTGCTCTAGATATATCCCATATACGGACGAGAAAGCGGAGATCACTGCCTGCGGCATGCCTCAACCGTACAACGCCAGCAAGGAGTTCGCGGATAAGAAGGTAATTCTCTTCGCCGTGCCGGGGGCTTTCACACCCAGCTGCTCTGTCCGCCATCTTCCGGGATATGTCGAGCATTGGAATGAGCTCAAGGGTAAGGGCGTGGATCTGGTTATTGTTATTGCTATGAACGATCCGTTCGTGATGAGTGCTTGGGGAAAGGCCAATGGTATCAAGGAGGATGAAATCGTGAGTCTTTTGAACTAGGCCGATGGTCTGGAGGGAGCAGAGCGTTAATGTGGACTTAGCTCTTTATGACGGATCCCGGGATCGGGTTCTCGAAGAAGATCGGCTGGACGAAGGGTCCTGAGCGAACGGGGAGGTACGCCATTGTTGTTGACCATGGCAAGATCGTGTATGCGGAGAATGAGCCTGCAGGAGATGTCACTGTAAGTTGCAGTGCACTTAACAATATCTGATCATGCTGGAGCTGACAATGGACCTGCAGGTTTCTGGTGCTGAGGCCGTGCTTTCGAAGCTTTGAAGAGGGTGCAATGGCTTATGATTAGGACTTAGTCACGACCATCAAACTCCGCTACTTAAGTAACAGCTCGACTATTGTCAGCTTAGCTATCTTGATAGAGGATTCGTAGAATTATAGAACGCGGAATAATCGGTCTCTCAATTTGAACAACCTTCTGTGACCTGGCATCTTTGTGGAACGCTTATTTTCTCGATGAGGCAAAGAAAAGGTGCCAGGTATCTCATCGGAGCTGATCACAGTTGCATGCAAACTCCAGTTGTATGGACACCTAATAGCAGAAATTTGAAATGACATCAGGCAAATGGGGAACATATCACGTGTGTTTGCAGATCGCGAAATCTTGGCAAATTGCCGTCTGCACCGAAAACACAACGACCAGCGCTCTTATGGGGAGAAGACCCATCTATTCCCAGTCTCAATAATCCTCAATAGGGACCCTGCCCAAATTGTGACTATCATGTTCCGCTTTGTGAGTTAAGCTTTAGGTCTCCCGAATTACTCCGAGCTGACAGTTCAAGCAGCATAAAGGCCTCGATGTCATAACACTCTTCCATAAACCTTCCACACCTGCGTCCCTCCGCGTCCTCACTCTCCTCAAACAAGTCTCTGCCGAAGCATCGGAGAATGCAACGGTGGACCAAGCCGCAGATCATTCAGGCCAGAACAAGCTCCAGCGATCAGACTTTGAATTGAACGTGACCGAGGAACCTCCGACTGGCGACCAGTTGAAGACTATCATTGAATACGCCGGGGAAAGGAAAGCAAGCCAAATAGTGGATGGGGCAAGAGATGCATTAGACGCGATACACAAGCTATCACAAGACAGAAACAAGTTCAGGGCTCCAGTGGTGAGCATAAATATGAACAATGCCGCATCTGAGAGTACTGATCATATGAAAGGTTGTGGATTGGAATAATGGAAGAGCTGGTAGGTTTGATGGATGTCTCATTGTACGTGTTCGCCCTTCATACTGACCGGGAACCTGCACTAGTTGTTGGTGAGAACGAATCTGAGATCATGAAGATGATTGGCCAAATACCGAAATAGACAAGCCAGGTGTAGAACGAAGCATGTTTGGGGCATAGTGGTGGCATCAGATGCCTTCCCTTCACGTTGACCCTCCAAAGAGTCTACATTTGCAGAAGTGTCTACACTGGCAATGGCGTTGGTATCTGCAGAGCCTTTGGCATTGACTTTCATGTTGATCTTTGTAACTGCTCTGCAGCTCAAGAGCGGTCTCCTCAGCCCATATGATATGGACCCGAACGGATGCGTTCCGGACGAAAACTTTATCCGTTCACCAGAGGCGAAAATTGGTGAGTTCGAAGTGACATCGTCGTACTAGCATCAAGTGAATTTGTGGAGGCCATTGCCTCGTGACCGAAATGTTCTTATGAGAGCGAGCCCTGCGTAGACTGGGCGTTGTTGAGAAATGAATCAGATTTGGTATCACCCACTGCCAAACATTGCGAGATTGTATAGACAAAATAACCCTATCCAACGTTACTATAAGAGTATCCAGATGGCAAGGTAGGCGACGCATCGGTCACGCGTTAACTCATTACTCTTTTCCATCGTTCCACTATTCTTGGTCTGTAAATTATTTCTGATAGCGCCTACCGAAGTGTCAAAAATTCTTACCGCCGTCAACGAATCCAATAACAGCAACAGCGACCACCTAACACAACCACTCATACTTTGCTCATTGCCTAACAATCGGCTCCTGCTCTCTTGCTACCTGTGCCCACGGGGATTCTATCTACACATCTTCATTGAATCTCTATAAACATCGACACAAATTTGCCACTGCTTCTCATCATCGTTACAATGGCTAACATCGATCCCCTTCCCCATCGGAGTGAGCAATCGATTCTTGATGAGCCCCCTCGAAATGGAGCATGTCTCTTCTCTACACATAACGGCCGCCTGGCAGCACGGTACGCCCCAAGTCGTTCTATGCCAATGATAATGAGAGGCGACCCATATGATGACTGCATGCGAATGGTAGCAAACCTCCGGAAGGACTTTCCTGACATTTGCGCGATGGTCAAGCAACCTCCCGGGTACGAGACACTCTACGAATGGTTTGATCATCGCGATGCCTCGATACATGGCGCCGGTTTCCTCCTCTCGGTGCTTTCGCATATCGCTCTTCAGAATCAGGCAAGCCTCTACGACTTTGTGAAAGGCTGGAGGGCAGCAAACGCTGAAGCGTTTTTGGGAATCGTCCCTGGCCATAGTGTCGAGCACCTCTTCACTCCGGAGGACAGAGAGGAGCATAGCCACGACTTCTTGATGGATGCTACGATGGAAATCAAGCGCATGCAAGCTATAGAGAAGGAACAGGAGCGCAAGCGATTACCAGAACAGCATTCGCAGATGATAACAAATCAACGTGATTTCGTCGTGTCGCAAGCACCCACTACAGCCCCAGGAGTACCACTCGATGCTCCTCGAGCGACGTCCAACCCAGAGCGGCATCCCTTCCAATTTGGCCCTGAACATATTCGTCAGATCCCTCCACCTAACGTCCAATTTACCGGTCCCACTGGCCAGCTGCCTCTACCGCGCTCCACAGGGGCTACAGAACTACTGGAACACATTGTACCAGGAGCCACAAGCCGTGGTGATTTCCACAGCGATCCATTGGGTACTCTAGGGCGTCCATACCCGGAAACCTTGATGGCTATTCCCTCTCGCGGTATTCCGGGACCCTACGGCTATATTACCGGTCGACCCGTTCCTCTTGATGACCGCCTGAGAAACTTCAGTGGCAATGTACCAAGGGGCAAGAAGAACCCAATAAAGAGATCATCTGATGATGCTCGGACGCACTACAACGCTGAAACTGGCCATCGCTCGTTGCAAAACCGCGAAGCTCCTGGTCAAAATCCTGACTCGTCTCAGAATAACACGCAACAACATTTTGCAGGGCCCGTGGATATGTCCCAGATCCAAAATGTATCATATCCAGGACATCATTGGCATGGTAATGAACATCGAGCTCATCGATATCCTCCTCGCATCGAGCAGATGGGTACACGTATCCCCACACCAGGACACCATCCTCAATCTGCAATCTCAGGAGATACCAGAGAAGGCACCGGGGTTTTGCCCGCTGGGAACTTTAGGAGAACTCGCGGCGAAACCAACAATCCTCAGCATACTCATTGGGCTCCCAATTACGAATATGATGGTCAAAGGTCCGTCCTTGCAAACATGTCAAATACGAGGCAGTCTCAACTGCAACACCCTCCTGTAGCCAGGCAAGGAGCGGCCCCGGGGGTCTTCCTTGAGGGTGGTGACAGGATATGGATTGGCGGTATTCCACTTGATTTCACAAAAGATATGTTGATGGAGCTGCTCGAGCCATGCCGGGGGCTACTTTCTATCACCGATCCCAGATCAACGTCATATGGCAAAGCAGCATTTATCTTCGCATCGTACGTCATGTTGGAATGAATAGTCATGCTATTGAAAATTGCTAATCCCTTCCCAGCTTCGAAAATCCAGATTGTGCTCGGGAGGCCCTCGAACGCATTCCTCAAACTCTTTTCGATATGTTACCTAAGGGCCAGACGCTGTCAACAAACTGGCCAAAGACTTCAGGGTTCACTAGAGATGGACATAAGGACCGTCGGACTCTGGACCAATCCCCAGCGAAGTCTCGCAAGGATGGCAAGTTTGGAAGTCATCAACATAATGTTTCACTGACAAATTCTGAAAATCGAGTTACAACTTCAGAGGGTTCGCCGGCCAATTCACGCAAGACTGCCGATGTGGAAGACCGGCAAAGTGGTGATATGGTTATGGGAACTAATCACCGCCATAGGAACTCGCAATCTCCTGAGAATGGGGGTGCAATGACAGTATCCAGGATGACCACCAATGTGTTACCGCCGCCTTCCGGCGCCAAACCAGCGACGGACAATATAGCCACGGAAGTCAAACCAACCACACTTCCGACGAAAACATTGTCTGAGACGGATAATCACCCTCAGCATAAGAATACCGGTGCTTATACAAATCCAAGCTCCAATGTTGTTACTCTCCATCCTCATGGTAACGACGGGTCTGGATTAGGTACACCAGCGATGAAAGATAAAGCCGTACCCAGTCAAGCTCTGTGCCCGTCATCGGTGGATGGCGTCCAAGAGACGGTGACACCACCTCGAACCAAGCATCCAAACAAGAAAAAGAATAAGTCTAGATCTTCGAAGAAGCCAGGAGCTGTAGAGAGTGGGACTACACCTACCTCACAAGGCCTACCTGACGTGGAAAAGCCTTACTTACCGGACACGGCAGAAGCAGACTCTTCCTCAAATTCTGGATCAAAGACAATAGATCATCCATCCAAAGTGGAAAAAAATGATCTGCAGAATGATACTGATCGCAACGTTTCAATGATATCAGCTGCTACAGGGTTACCAGGCCCGTATATAATATCCGCGAAAAATAACTCGACCGTATCAAATCCCGATGCGGCACCACAAGGTACTGGACTATCGCCTCTAGAAAAACCAGAGATCCATTCCAGTCTATCCAACCCTGGTCCTGGGAACAATTCACACAGCACCCCTAGAGATAAAGAACAGATATCAAACGTCGGATCACAGTCTTTAGCATCGGTAAACCCAATAGTGTCTACGGGCCTGACCGACGAGCCCGAATCGCAAGCGATGACTCGAGACACAAGCATGTCCACTGAATACAACGTTCTATTCAATCCATCATCTACGGTGCCTACCTCCTTCCTCGCAACAGAGAGATCAAATAGTGTGGCAGAGGATTCGCATTTAAAATCACTGACCACACACGCAGCATCGTTGGAGCGGACGAAGCAATCTACTGCCGGTATTGACCCAGAACAATTACGTAGCAGGCTTGAAGCCCAGGCTGATGCAACAACTTCGGAGACGCGCGATACTGCAAAGAGCCATGTAAAAGGGTCGCAGCATGCGATAGATAAAAATGTCAAGACTGGAAAGAGCAAAGATGAGGTATCTAAAAAGCCTTCGATACCAGCTACTCCACCGAAACCTCAGTCCTCGGCTCGTACTCCTACAAGCTCCCGTAGTCCAGATCGTAAGCAGGCGCCGGATATTCCCCAACGAATAAGTTCATTGTCGGTGTCTTCAACGCCCATTCACACCCGTCTGAAGAAGAAGCCAAAAACCTTCTCTCCCGTAACAGAGGAAGCACCAGGCGGTGCTACTACTCCGATAGACCCAGCTGAAGGACCTTCGGTGCGTTAGATCGTCTATTAGATTCATCAACTAGTTTTCATCTACCATATTGTTTCCAAATTCTTGATATAGAAAACCTTGTGAGACCCCAATGTGCTGACAGCTATCGTTGGATAGGAATCTCAAAAATCCGAACTCCTGAGTCGCCAGTGCGATATCGCAACTACACCCAACACGCCCCCTTCAGCGCACGGTGCCAACTCGAGGTCCAATAAAAAGAAGAGGGCAAACAACCCAAAGGACAATTCAAGTACAGTCCACGCGCCAACAAGTCCTACACCATCAAAGAGACAGCCTATGCCGAAGCCAGAGATGCCATTCCACGCGGACGATGAGGGCAGCGTAGCAATTAGCACCCCAGTAATTGCACAACAAGCTCTTCCCAAGCCGGAGAGGCCTTTCTGCACAGATAATGGGGCAAGCCTGCCAGCACCAAGGCTGAGTGAAGAAGGACAGCATAACGTTGCCTTAGAGTATAGTAGCGTAAAAGACCTTGACACGCATTTCGCTTCTGACTTGCTATCTCTAGACTCGCTAATGAAACCCAGCCTGGCATCTAGGAGTACAGTTGAGCCATCTTCGCCAGATATGCAATCATACATTTCACGGCTTAAAGGGCGAATCGACGAAGCTCTTGCTCACAAGAGTAGAGGAACTTACGTGAAGGGAGACGGATCGATCCCTTTGGAGAGCCAGGAACGAGCGTGGGGTGGCGTTCTGTCTACGTACGAATATCCAGACGAACCCAACTCGCGAACAGATCCTGAAAAGTGGGCTTTTTGGGCCGCAGACTTTTTACGACCGGACTCCACACGGCCCTCTCCACTTATACGCGAATTGGGGATGAACATCAAATACTTTGCTGCCACTTCGATAAAGTACCAAAACATCCTCTTCGGATGCGGTAACGATACTTCGGCATTGGTGCAAGAATATAAGGAAGGGATAGCTCTTATTGAACAGATGCCAGGATCTCCTTGGGTACAGCTTAAGTCTAAAGATTGGGAGAGGCTAGCAGTCAATTTTATACGACGACTGATGGATAAGTATAAGGTCTCATTCCCAAATTCGACCGAGAAATTCGATAAAGGTACTGCTACGGCAAGCAAATCAAAACGAAAAGGAAAAATAGATCAAGATCGTTCTGCATCTCACCAGCCCAGTGGAAACACTGTAACCACAGTATTGGCCCCACTCAAGCAGAGACTGGCCAAGGTTACTGGAGAAATGGCCCACCCCAAGAAGCGTGGGTTGAATATATCAGTGCTCGCAATCGTACGGGAAGAGTTACAATATCTAATCAAGAATTCTCCAGTAGAGCTTACTTCACAGGTGCCACCTGAGGAGTGGGAGCTAATGGCTCTCCATGCACTGACTCGTGTGATCGGACCACCTCTACCCGATCAACCACAGAAGCCTAATGTTACGCTTGACTCGGCAGAGAAGCCTTCAACAACTTGCTCGAAACCTCCACCACCCACAGAGCAACCCGCCGAAGATTACATCTCCAGCTCTGATCTTGGATCAGGTGAGGGGAAGGCGATCATCCCACCGTCACCCGTTCCAACAGATCCGAAAAATCCCATGGAAGAGCCGGCAGGGCCTTCTGGGTCCACATCATCTCCTCCCGAGCCTGCCGGCTTGATGGTTACTTGCAGACACCAAGCTACGCCAGAGCTGAATAAAGGTGAGCAGGAAAAGCAAAAGACAGACGTTGTAGAAGGTCCCAAAACGGCGGAGACGGAGCTCGGGCGAGAGGAAAAGCTTGGAACGGAGATTGTGCAAGAAAAAACAGAGGAAAATCACGATGAACAGGTCAGCCGCCAAAGCGGGACCGTTATAGTAGGACCATCGCCGGAGGTAGATAAGACCTTTGGTACGAATGCCCAGGCCATGGATAGAACCAAGGAGAAGGAAGGAGACGATGAGTGCGACAACCAGGGTGGTACCCACGAGCGGGAGCTTGAGGCGATGCAGGCTGTTGGACCAGACCGCGAGCGTAGTGGTGACGGCAAGCTCCAAGATATCACTGTTGGAGAGCCGAACAAACAGAAACACGTCACCCACGAGAAGTATGATCACACAACCTTGATGGACCCTGAGGCGCTAGCACAAGATCAGCTTACGTGGTGTGCCGGTTCCAACGCAAACGCGGAAAAGGAAGGGGACTTTTCACCGGGGGCTGAGCAAAAGCAAATTGACTCCACAGATGCGAGCAACGAGCAGCCCAAGAAGCAAGTTGAGATTCGAGAAGAGCGTGCCGAGTCCACAAGTGGGAGTAAGAATCCAGCAGCTGCTCCGGAAGGCCCAGAAAAGCCGACACCTGAGAGAAAAGCTTTTGGTACCCTCAAATTAGAGGTCAGCGATGTGAAGAGTGATACGAAGACCGTGGACGCAAAGAAGCATGTTACCTGCGCTCTTGAACACGAAAAGAGGTCGACACATGAAGGGAAAGTTTCTACATCCCCCAACTCGTCTAGCTCCGATGCTCAGTTCACTCCTCCCGGCTCGGAGACTTATTCTTCTCCCACTAACTCGGGGCCTTCGGATTTCGAAAACAACACCAAGTCCCCTGCTAAAGCCAATCAAGCAAAAGAAAGCCCGCTTGCCACCAGGAGTCGTGGGTCTAGCATGGTTGGGAAAAAGACTTATGCTGCGCTGGCTAAGGAGTCTGCGAGTGGAAGTAGAAGCGGTGTCGATAAGCAGACTGAGGCTAAGAGTGATCCGTGGGCGGTGCCACTGGGGGAGCAGACTTGGGGCAGGGGAAAGAAGTGACTTGGAACGGTGTCGGCGCTTATGATTTTGTGGATGGTGGGAGATTGTATAGAGGGGAACAGAGGCATAGTATATTTGGTTACGGCTTGGAAAGAAGGCTCGAGATGCAGAGCAGGTTGGAAACCGGACGTATCCATATCCCCACTCTGGATATTTCGTGGCGAGAGAAAGAAATTGTATCTTAGTCCACATTCAATAGCATTCGTTGCATCGCTAGATTAAATTCGAAAGCAGACTCTAATTTCATATCTCCACACGTAGGCAAGTGAAAGCGGGTATAGAACCTGGGTCTATGATAGAAAGCCAATTTTTCTCGCGTCTAGCTAGCTTAAGAGTACATCATGAGTCTGACCTAAGAAATCAAATGCACCGCAGAAAGCAACGTCCTTTTCCTTAGTTCAGAGCCAGCCAGTGTCACTGAGGTAGAGAAATGGAAAAATCAAAAAGGATGCTCTAGTCGCCCAAGGAACCATTTCTTCATCTTCACGTGCAGAAATGTTTCTAATTGCCCATGTAGGTGCTTGAATCGATGTGCTCTGGGACCGTCCTATTGCAGAGCAGTTGTCAGTATATATTATGCTTATGCAGTGAGCGGTTGGAGTTGCTTACGGTATAGCGACTTCGAACCTCTTCTCAATAGCCTTCATGACTTCCTCATCTTGCTCGCTGCTGACGAAAGAGATACTGAGGCCCTTGGTTCCGAAACGGCCTGCACGGCCCACTCTGTGTAGGTAGGAGTCGGCATCGCCTGGGAGGTCGTAGTTGATGGCTAGGTTGATACGCTCGATGTCGATGCCACGGCCGAAGACATCGGTAGCGACGCAGATACGCTTGTTGAACTCTTTGAACTCTTTGTAGCGTTTGATACTGCGTTTGCTTAGCATTGTGGCGGAATGAGTGGCCTTGGAGGATGCTTACCGCTCCTCTTGGCTGACGCCAGAATGTACTGCGATACTGGGGAAATTGCATTCGCGGAGTAGCTTGTCTAATTCCGTGGCTCGGAGAGTGCTCTTGACGAAGATAATGACTTGGTTGAATTCCAGAGTATCCAGTAATTCGTTAAGCTTTCGGTTCTTCTCTGCCTCGCTGAGCTTTACGTAGTATTGCTGAAGACCGTGCAGAGTGAGCTTTGTCTCGTCATCCACGTAGATCTCAAGAGGATTCTGCATGAACTTTTTGCAAATGGGACGAATCTCTTGGGAGAGTGTGGCGCTGAACATCATAACTTGCTTCTGTGTAGGCGTAGCTCTGAAGATGTCTTGAACGTCTCGCCGCATATCTGGTGGACTGGCTCAGCTTATGTGCGTATGTTCGTTTATTTGCTTCATTTACCAATTTGATCCAACATTTTATCGCATTCATCGAGGACAAAGACTTTGACGTTCCCAAGGCGAAGCTTCTTCTCTCGGACCAAAGCGTTTAGACGACCAGGAGTAGCGACAATAACATGAGGGTGGGTGTCTTTGTTGGCAAGGGTTTCGATATCCTTCTGCATTGGCGTACCCCCGTAAAAGACTGCTGTCTTCACTTCTGGGAGATATTTGCTGAACCGGGCGTATTCGTTCTTGATCTGGTAGGCGAGTTCACGGGTGTGACACATGACAAGGACTGCGCACTCGCCGGGCACAGGCTCGATTTGCTGAAGTGTAGTGAGAACGAAGACGGCTGTCTTTCCGAGACCGGACTTGGCCTGGCAGAGGACATCGGTTCCAAGGATGGCTTGAGGAATGCACACTTGCTGGACTGTAGTAAGGCGAAATCGATGTCAGACTTATTTTCCCGAATGAATATGTGACAGAAACGACCAGTCCACCGTCGTGTCCGTCCATCTCGCGTATACATGATTTTTTCAAGACTCAAGAATTCAGCTAAAGCGATGCAAACTGTCGTAAAGTTCAAAGGGGATCTTTCGAAACATGCACGACACGAGTTGCGGGCGGCCTCAGAAGTCTCTTCATTGCGATGCTCTAGAACCTCCATCATTGTGATTATCATCTCGAAGGACGACAGCAGCAATGTGATTCACTTGAAACGCCATCGATCCGTTGTCGCTACCTGCAGTCGAAATACAGCGTAGCCAGATCCGGGTGAGACTTCCTTGGGCCGCCCGCAGTTCCAACAACATAGCTCAATGATACCTCTCGCGAAGATGGACGGACGGTGGACACATGGTACTGGATGAGGTTGGGGAGGAAACTTATGACTGACCCTCCGATGGATGCTCGAAACCGCAGTCGGTAATGGCCCGGAGAAGCTCTGGCTTCAACAAGAAATCTCGGAAACCCGTCGAGTGTATACCAACATAGCTGCCCTTCTTATCTGCGTTTCCTCCGGATACGGTCAAGTCGCCCTTCTTCGTTGCGCCATTAGTAGCAGTTGCTGGTGCTGCAGTTGAGGTATCATTGGTTTGTAGCTCTTCATCGGAATAGTCGATGAGATCTTCTTCGTGGGACATATTTGGAGATATATGAGTCGAGGCGCTAGCTTTGAAAATATGATTGAGCAGTTGTATCGAGAGGTATTAAGATCGTAGACCTCGAGAACAAGGCTACAGAATTGTTTTGGTCGTGGGGATCGTGCTGTTAGTCTAAGGGGAGCCTAAGAAGCCTACTGAAGTCGGGTGCGCCAGTAGTGATGATGAACCGTCTTCAATAGAACCAATAAGTGGGGTCGAGGACAACTGTGAATGTTGCGGATCCGTGGGTGGTGTTCGACAGAGGACAAAGATGACTGTCGACTGAAAAGGCAACCAAGGCAACAAGAGTCTTTTTAGACGCTAGTCTAGAAGCGTCGCTAGCGTATCTTGAATTTTATGCTCTTGCTTCACCGACGGGATTTCACTCATGCACTACATCCGGGCGTGCTACTTCTCTTTATTAAGGTCACAAACCCGGTGGTAGAGGTTGAGCTGAGCTTCTATTCCTGACTTCTGGCTCTATGGCTTCCAGTAAAGGCAAAGCGAAAGGTGGACTTCAGCAGAAATATATACATTCCAGGATCTCCTACCTTTTCCAAGCCGCTACTTATCTTGCAGAGACCGGTAGAAAGGCACAAAAATGCGAGTCAAATCACAAAGCAGATGACCAAACCGCAAATAAGCATTGCGAAGAGTCAGCCATGTCAGAAGAAGCTCCCTCTAGACAAAGTCCCCACGCTGTGCTTCCATCACAAGACGATCAAGGAGCTGGAACCCCCACTGCAGAAGCTGGCAGCGCCCCTCGAATCCAAGACATTGGCCTCTCACGCCAGCTCTTTGCTCATCTTCGAGCCGTCTCACTCAAAAGCCAGATCAGGATCTCTCCAAAAATCAAGCACTCGATATGCAAACGCTGTGACCAGCTACTTGTTCCAGGATGCTCGGTGACTACGTACGTAGAGAACAAGAGTCGCAAGGGGAAGAAGCCGTGGGCCGACGTCCTGGTCATAACCTGCGTGGCCTGTGGGACATCCAAACGATTCCCTGTGGGAGCAAAGCGGCAATTGAGGAGAGAGAAGAGGGCTACACAACGAAAAGACCAATCTGCGAATGTTGCAGCTCCTACTTGAGAGGCCACTCCTGCAAGTCTTCTCCATCTCAGGCCATTGGCCTTCGGTCAGAGCATGTCGTAAAGGGTACGGCTTGCCATGTCCGAGAATTACCGGGAGGTGCGGCTCTTGTGCAATCGAAGAGAATCAGGTGCGGGGATTACCTGCAAGGGGAATTTCAATGCACCCTCGGATAATTACGCACAGATTCACGCGTTGCAGTGTTACACACATTGCAGCGTGCACGGATTCTTCAACGCATGTCCGTGCGTCTTAGAGCATATCGAGGACCAGCTTACAGATATCAAGCGATCTTAATGCCCTTTGCTGGTACACTAATCAAAAGATGCTGGCGGAACCTTCCGTCTACCAATGTCCCGGGATCTATGTACAGAACTTCTACGATACCAAAACTTCCGCTTTGACAGATATGTGATCATTTCGGGTAAACATGGAAGGCTCTCTGCATCATCTGCAACCTCATTGTCTCATCTCAAATGGTATCTACCTTGGCCTCTGCATCAATGCTCCGTCCGCATGGGTTGCCGGACTATTCATGTCAGCAAAATGACACTGTAGGATGAAGGCCCGAGTCATCGATACTAATGGCGGCCACACCTACAGCGACATGTTCTCCTCCCTATAACGTTTTGCATCATCTCATACTTGTTGAGTTGAACACTGTATGACGGCATCAACTGTCCCTTGCCCTGCACTCCACTATTTGTTTTCAACCTCCTAGGTCTTTACTATCTGTAACCAAGCAAAATCAGGGATCTCATTACGTCGCTACTCATCGCCTACGTGAAGTCTACGTACCCATAGACTAAAATCAAATCGAGTCACCACTCAATGAAACAGCTGGGCCTTGTGATTGACCGGCTCATGGAACTACGCTACCTTCGCAGATGGACTGTTCCAATCACGAGAAGCATACTGGAGCTTATCGCTATACTATAGTTCATTTCAACCAAAACATTGATTTAATGACCGGAAAGCTACAGACGGAGCTCTATCACCACAATTGTATACCATTGTATTGTATATATCAAAATAAACCATATAATCTCACCAAAAAAATTCCGTACGCACCCGATAACTGTCCACGTGGCTTTGCTCAAACTTTCCACCATTAAAGCCTTGCACCAGAGCTTATTCCATACCCAGCTATCCCAACAGCACGACCACCTTCTTATGAAAGCTATCCTCCCCCAACCTTCTCACAATCTGCAGAATCTTCCATTCAACCCACGCTACGGCTCCCACCGCGCAAACCATCACTGAGTCCATCACGCAAGTTATGTTTCCCCAAGATACTCTGTCCGTACAACCCTTCCCAAAGCGCCATTGTCCTGTCGAGACTTACTCATATCATCCCACTGATATGCATATTCTCACTCTCCGCAAACATCCCACCGAAACCTTAGTATATATATAACATATAGGAAAACAGAAAACCATCTTGCTATGACAGTGAGACATATCCTACATATCACAAAGACCCTCCATCCCTCCCGGTTCGCAAATTAGAATATTAAGAAGCAACAAACAGAGCGAAAAACTCCACTCATCATCTCTCTCCTCTCAACCAACCCGCTCCATAAAAGAATCGATAAAAACTCCCTATCTTCCTAGCAAAATTCCCATGCGACTAACTACGCTACCTATCTCTCCCCCTTCACCCACCCATATACAGGTACCATTAAAGCCAATTCTTCGGAGCACAAGGCCCCCCCACACCCTATCTCTGTGGCGTACTTATTACCTTCCCCTTGACCAACACCTCTCCTAGTGGGCGACTCATCATAGAATTTATCAGCGTGCTGGGGATGGCGCTCTATCATATATAAGCGATTTGAGTTAAAAGGGAGGGTGGATAATAAACGAGATTTTTTGTGGGTGGGGGGGGGGGGG
>KI911119.1:544082-571364 GCA_000482085.2 Cladonia metacorallifera KoLRI002260 | reverse complement strand
CCCCCCCCCTCCCCCCCCCCCCCCCCCAAATTTCCAAGCTGCCCCGAGGTTCTCGGTTGCAGAAGCAAAAAGTGAAAGGCAAAAGCAATGATACGATGCATAACACAGGGGGTTCGTGATAGTGACGATTAGAGATTAATCCTTTAGACCGTTTTTTAGGATTCTTCCAGCGCTGCTCAGCGCTGCTGAAACGTAACAGGGAAGCCCGCTTTGGGCAACTAGAGGGGAAGATCATGAAATTATGAGTGCGTTGAGGGGATCTGGCGTGTGCTGACACCCCACCATCTGCAGCCGGTGTATTCCACTACGCCTTTCCTCCCCATCTTTCCATTGCCAGGCTTTTTGGTAAGGCAGGCAATCCCAAGCTAAGAGGCCAAAAAGTAAATGAGACGTTACATTCTAGACAAGAACCCCAAGCAACCCCATGGTATGATTTGATAGCGGAAAAAGTAGCGAGCCTTGTCGTTGGTTCTCTTGCTATATCCGATCCACTACCCTCAACATCCTCGACCCCATCACCGCTTTCCTTAATCCTCCTAACTCTGCACAAAGCCCTACCAGATTCACCGCATATCAGTACTGAAACAGTTGGCCTACATCGGTGCCTTTCCCTGCATCCACCAGTTTCCTAGTACATCTGCATCGCCCGCTTTCGCCTCGAGTCATGCAGCTCATGCTAGTAATCTAGCTTTGCAGAGCACATGGCGACCTGGGCAACCTTGAAATTCTTGAACCTACACTAAATGCGACATTGGAGCCGGGGGATCATCGACGACTAGATTTCACCTTAAAATCAACACCTGCTCGGATGTTCAAGGACAGCGCTACTTGATCCAGTCGGGACATTCCTGGGCAGTTCCTGCAGTACGCGCCAATCTGGATGAGGCCTGGCCATAATCAAGTAATACGGCCCTATTTTACTGCTCTTCTTCGCCGCCGCTACTGACATCGATTAGCTTGCGTCAGTAGTATGATTTCTAGCCCTTCAATATAGACATTGCTTCGCCTCAGCTTTCTTCACGGCCATATTATCCATATCGAGGCCATTTTGAGGAATACCAGCTTTGATACGAGCACTGTTTTATTTTGTTTCTACTCCAGCCGTCTCCGTCCAGGCGACCCATTTAGAAATAGCACTACGTTCCCGGCTTTTAGGGCAGTACACTTGACTTGAAACTCCACTTGCAGCAGATGATCTCGAGCCGCATGCCGAAGAACTGTTCTATTTCTATATGGCTGCGGGGAAGACTTTGAGGGTGAAACTTCGATATCGCTCTCGGCTTCTTACCACAGGTTTCAGTAGCAAGGAAGGAGAAGATCATATAAAGGAAACCAGTATGGCGTCGGGCGGGGAGCCCGTACACGAGCCCGTCATGCAACACCATTCGCTAGATCCATTGCAGACATCATTCCATCACGGGAACCCGAGCTCTATTCCACCACCCCAAATGATGCCTCTCACGTCGGCGGCGATATTGTCGCAGCGACGCCGTAGGAAAAATTCGCAGTCACTCAAGCGGTCGGCCTCAACTCCAAATGTTCGAGGTCTGGCAAATAGCGACTCTGGCATGACTATAGCAGAGAAAAGAAGGAACAAATTAGGATATCATCGAACCTCCGTGGCATGCGGTATGTGTACTCGTATCTGAAAGCTTGTGAGCGGACCATTGCTAAACACATTCTGCACAGGACATTGTAGACGGCGCAAGATCAGATGTTTGCTTGCCCCGGATGACGCACAGAATCGATGCGCCAATTGTATCCGGTTGAAGAAAGACTGTAACTTCTTTCCCGTGGATCAGCAACCTCAATTCGACCGAAGACCTCGTGCTTCCTCAAAGGCCGATACGAGGGGGTCAACTTCATCAGAATCTTCACCGGCTTTGGTGGGTGGGCATCTTCCTGAGGAGTATCACACCTACTCGCAGCTCTCTGCTCCGTTTCTATCTTCAAGAGGGTCTATTGCCGGGGAACTCGTGTCTCCGATGACTAGAGGTAAGATTTATTTTATGTGAAAAGCACTATGTACAGAGCAACTAACGACTTAATTCAGCGCCCCTCACTTCGCAAGGATTTGAATTCCCACAACACAGTAGGACTTCTTGGGGCTCGCCATTTCCCGATGTCGCAACATCAGGGGGGCATTCGTCGCCGGGGGATGCCTCCCACCTCTACTGGGGAAGACATGCAGAGTCGCCAATGACACCAGGATTTTCACCGCATTTATCAGGACCGGCCAGTTCGTTGCACAGTGCTTCTGACAACAGAAGCAGCTTCACTTCATTTGCGCCGTCAGCACCATCCAGGAGCGACTCAGCTTGGTCTATGCCGGGGCCGGCAAGATCAATGTCTTATGGTCTAGTGGAAGACCTGCATCTCAGTAACCAGAGCCATTACCATCATTCACAGCAACCGTCAATGGAATTACGACGAAGAGCATCACTAATGAATCCGCCGTCTCTGCAAACCAGCAATAATTCCTCCAATACTTCGATCAACGAAGCGCATATGACACCGCTCTCAGCTCCTGCAGTCTCTACCCCTCCAATTCAGCACTGGATGACTCCAATAACCTATGCCCCACTTTCTAGCAGCACCTTCGGATCCAAAGGACCAGACTATGGGAGCTGGTATGGCGAGCCGCCTCTAGCAAAGGTTCAAGAAGAAGAACACTACGGCAGCGAGCCGGCGATTCTATATGCAGCTGCTGAACACGCCGGGGTATGAGCACCTCGAACGCAAGCTCAGCGCACAGCCTAGCAGCATTGTATCAGCTTCGTGCACCTTGTATGCTTTGACAGGAGAATTCATTGGGCCCACGCTGTTCTGAAGCTCGAGTTGTTTCATCGAGTCAAGTGTTGACATGGGGGCACTTTTGAAACATGACGTCCCAGTTTCCAAACTTAGCCTTCCTGAGATCGGTTTCCACTAAATTTACGCGCAAGGGGATGCTTATGCTTTGAGACCACGAGGTCCTACAAGCGCATGCAAAGCTAGGAGAAAAAAAAGCCACCATTGTGGCCATCACCAGGGGAAGCCGTCCTCAACCGGACATGGCCCTGGAAAGAGCTGAACGCCGAAATTTGACTACATTATTGATTTCTACCTGAGAGGCGACTGCGCATATGGGCAGAGCCAGGACCAGCACTTGGCACGAGCGTAGCCGTCCTGATTCCTTGGATATCAAACGCGCCAATCACTCTAGGACGCCCACGTACTAGCAACATCATCAGACCTGGCATGATAGCTGCAATGCACCTCACCGCTGTTCCTCGATACCGGCAGTAATGAATCACGCAACACCTCTCGCACTACACCCTTTCCATTTTGCATGCAAATGATTGTCTTACATGTTGAGCATCATCACGATTTAGCTATAGGTCCATTACCACTTGACCATGACGGGCCAACTATGGACCACCTACTGCAATCAGACCGTTGATACGCGCCTAAACTTATCAATAGCGCCTTCTTATCATCCTACCATCTCCACGCCGCAGTATCACATGCGATGATAGCTGCCATATCAGTTACCGCAAGTGAGACTCACGCTCCGCCAGAGCACTATCACATGCGATGATTGCTATATCATTACCGCAACGGAGAGGCACTCCGCGGCCTAACATTCCCTTCCCTCCATATATGCGACACCGATCACGATGATGATAGCGAAAGGAAACACATTACATTCACATTCACCGGCGGTATCGCTCTTCTATGACCCCCACCCCGGCATGAGGCGGCACATTGGTTGATTCCGCCAGTTTCACATGTGCTATCAATGACGATTATAGCAACGGGGGAACGTGTACACAGCTGGTTTACTCTTTGATACCCCAATCACAATCGCGGCAACGGAGGAACATGTGTGTACACGCGGTGGTTCTCTATCGTCTTCGATACCCTCAATTACGATTACAGCAAAAGCGGCACGATTATCTACCCTCAGTATCATCACATGCGGTTTCGGTGGCGGTTCATGTCAACGGACGTATCTACCTATCATCATATGCGAATTTCCGTGGCGATCAATCTACCTATCATCACATGCTATTCCAGTGGCAGTCAATCATATCAGCGGACGTATCTACCCCCATATATTCTCAGTTCTAAAAAAGGAAACGGGAACGGGGGATTTTCCTTTTATGATGGAGTTGGGAGCTCGGAGCTTATGCCACGCTTTTCATGTTAGTTTTTCTTCAGCGAGACTCCTTTTCTATTCCACTTGTATAATATTAGGGTTCTTGGATGGGCATTATTTCTGCTTTCACGTCGTTCATGGTTTCAGGCTGGCAGCGTTTTCTATGTTTAAGGTTATATAATTGAAGTTACGGAGGAGGAATACGAATGCGATAATGGGATATGTACGTGCATCAGTGATACGGATGAAGAAGAGGAGGGATTTTGATTGATATGCAACGCATTTGTCTGTGTATTCGATAGCCCGAATTGAGTATAATGACTTCGATCCATGAATTGCACAGTGTAGCCGCAATTCCATTCCTTTCCTTGCTTGCTGTAGATGATAGTGACAATAAGAAGCCTGCATGCATGCCCTGTCTGTCCATCTATCACAGCTTTCTGCCACCATGTATAGCCTATCACTCACCCTCCTCCCCCATCCTTATCAAACACGCTCAGAAGGAGCTGGGTTCATCTGTAGAGTAATCACGCGTTAGCCCTCTATCCATCCATCCACCCATTCATCCATCCATGCAACCACCACTTCCAAACCCTCTAATCACCTCCGCCCCCTCCTGCAAACCCCTCCTACTCTCTTATCGTAACACATCACCAAAACAAAACCAAATAAAGATTCCAACTAACCTTCCTCTTTCCCCCCGTCTGCACCACATTCACAAACCTCCTCGTATATGTAATTCTCTTCTTCGCACGGCCCTTGGGTGTTTTCTTCTTTTCTTGTGGTTCGACCTGTTATTTCACCACAGAGAACCGTTAGCGAGGCAAATGAAGCGAGTTGGGGGTATGGTATTGCGATTGTAGCAGAGAGATGAGATGAAGGTATGGTTGGGTGTGCTAGGGGGGTTTTTGTAACACGGACGGAGAGAAATGGGGTTGTGAGAGGGTAAGAGGGAAGGGGGAGGTAGGGGAGGGAGGGTATATACCTTTGGGGTTTGCGACTTGACCTTCCCAGCACGAGCGAGCGAGCCGTGGACTTTTCCCATGATGGCGGTTGTTGTGGATTGTTATGCCTGTGTGTGTAATTTGGTGCGCTGTGAGGAGCTAAAGGAAGTGGCGAGCGAGCGAAGGTCAGCGAGCTGGTTTTTCGGGTGTTGGGGAGGGTGATGATGAGGTTGAGGTTGATGGGACGGGGGGTGGAAGGGGGGGACTTACGGGAGCTGTTTCTTTGATGGAGTGGTGGGCAGGTAGGTGGGGATGGGCGAGGATGGTGATGAATTTCTTTGTGGTGGGTGTAGGCTGGGGGGCGGATTGTGGATTTTTGCCGAGAGGGCTGATTAGTCAGCGGGAGGGTGGGAGGTATGACTCCTCGCCGGCGAAATTTTACGTGAAATCCTTCAAGAGAGAGTACGGATTGCAGCGTCGCTAATGTGGAGCCATTCAGTGACAGATGTCGGATTCCAGAAGTCTAGGATTTGGTCTGTGGTTAGCGGTAATCTAGACCTCTGAATTCCACAGTTACTTCGTTGACTACAAGGTATATATTAAGCAGCGCATGGTGCATGGTGTCGGTATACAGACGAAAAGGACTTCGCGCATAACGTCTTTGCTTGTGTCATAATTTTCACGGTGTTGGCTTTGTCTTACGTACATTGATCGATGGCGTTTCTCTGAAGACGCGATACTGATTTGGTATGCTTACTGGGGTTGTCTGGCAGGCAAACGTACCTTTCCGTTGGGCTTTTTGTTTTCGTGAAGTCTTTTTCAAAGATAATTCTTGTACGCCTTTCTTTGTAGCATGCTGTCACATACCTTCCTTGTGATCTTAATCGTTACCTGCTCCTACCTAAGCTTCTGCAGTCTTCTTTATTGCCTTCTTTTCCAGGCATCATGGTAGCTGCGGGCCGCCACATACATTTTCGTAGTCCTTTCTCTGCCTTTTACCAGGCAATCGCACATGATCCCTTATCTTGATGGATTTAGGCAGGGAGCCCGCCGGAGCAGCAATTGCGAAACTATCTTATTAAACGCTATCAATCCCTTAAACTACAAAAGTGTGCGTTCAGCCAGCTCTATCATGTCATCCACAATAATTACTACCACACCTAGTGTCTTCACAGATCGGGACCTCTCAAATACCATGTCGTATAAGATCGTCAATCCCCGAATTGAAGTAAGACTCATTTGCCTTCAAAGCTCTCGTCAACAAGATGGCCACACAGCATGGCAAGTGACCAACAGCCCAGGTACTTGGATGATTGACCTTCAATACCCGAGGAGGGGTGGGGTGATTCTTGATATGGGCCCTCAAGTCGATGAATTAGTCAATTGCTTGACCAATTTCCTTAACGACGAACAGTTCCAGGCCAAGGTTGATCCAAGGACCACAGCCGACAATGTAACACAATGGACGGAATGGTGACATCGACTAATTGTTATAGTATGAGGTGGCTACTGACAGTGGTTCAGGCATTTGGCGGAGATCTCGCGCATGAGTGACGACCCTTTCTACTCGTACCACATTTGCGCAACAGTCAAAGCAATCATCGTCAGAGAACAGATGAATGTGCCCGAAGGGCATAGCGAAGCCCAGCATCAGCGCCGAAGCCGGTCAGCTGATGATGTACGCCGGCGGAGGTAAGACTCAGATGGTTCAGATGGGTTTCATGCATGAGGGGGCTTGGACATGCAGATTAGGCATAGTAATGTGTACCAGAGCCTGGGAGCTGGTTTGGTGTTGAGACACAGTCAGTATCAGATGCCACCCAATAATTCAACTCTTTTCATTCCCCGGTTGCAATATGTCTGTGACTACATGCCATGGCAGACATTTCCCCTGGACCTTCAGCGCTACAAATCAATCTATTGGGCGCATGAATTTACCACAGTTCTACAGAACGAGTAGCGTTTGTGTGGAACTGGTTATAGATGGTTTGATTGCCACTCTCACCGGAGCTTTGATGGAATTAATCCGCTGAGATTCGCCTTAGGCAACTGCACTCTGTTGTCACTTTCATCATAGATCATGTGCTGTTCCGTTGTGTAACCCATCATTTCTCTTCACTTCCAACGTGCGGTAGTTTCGTCATCTACGATCTTTGCATTCTCTAGCTGATTGCCTCATATCTCATAAGTATAAAGGGTCTTCTGCCCACTTACAAATCTTGATACCTTAAACATCTGCTGTTGACCAAGATCTCTGACAAAAAGCATTCGCAAACACTGAGATCAATCAACACTCGACATCCTTTCCAGCATCAACTACATTCAATCTCTAAAACAAGCCTTCACCATGTCTCAACCTGGACCTTCTGGACCTCCTCCTACCAAACCTCTTCCTCCAAATCCACCCAGATCCAAGGGTTGTGGTTCATCAAAACCTTCTCGCGACGGATCTCCGCCTACGTCTGCGACTCCTCCCCCAATTAGAATGGCTACAGGTGACGGGCCTGATGGCGGTATCCCGAATTTCCCCAAACCACCCACCCAACCACCGGTGAAGAAAAGCAAGGGTGTTGGATCAAAGGGCCCTGATGGCGACACTCCACCTTCTGTTCCGCCTGCGGCCTGATTGGGCCTACATTGACGGGCCTCTTCCACCAATTTCTCATCCTGAAGGCAACTACATATTTGAGATAGGGTGACAGACGAGGGATATCCTATCAGATGAGATGTGGGGTACGAAGAGTTGAGGTCTTGAATGATCCTTGGGGAAGTTGGGATACTGTTTAGAAGCAATCAAAGTTGAATTGTTTCGATACATCTACACTTCAAAGTCCTTTCACTTCACCGTATCATGCCTTAATTCATGACTTTGGTGGCTCAGGACTAACATACCTGCCATGTCGTCAAAGTTGCTCAAAGTCTTCGCTGCTACCACTGGCTTTCTACCGTCATCTGTGTAATATCTGTCCTCCACCTACCAATACATCATCATGCATCGCGTAGAACAGCATCGCCGTGCTACTTCTCCAATGTAACGACTCCCTCATCTTCTCTTGTAATTGAAACTATACCCTTCGTCTTCTCATAATATCACATCAACTAACGAAATCATGTATCTCTCTCTCGCCCTCCTCTCCCTCCTCCCCCTCACCACCTCAACCTCCGCCCCCCCACCACCCGCCTACATATTCTCCAACCCAGCAGACACCACCGGCTACCGAATACCCACAATGCGCGAATCCGCCATCCTCGCCCGGCGCATCCTCAACTCCTCCTCCATCGCCACCCTCTCCACCGTCTTCCCCCCGGACTACGACCGCCTTCACGACACCTTCGCCCAAACCCCCTTCCAAGAAGAACAATATCCCTCCAACCCCCCTCCCGGCCTCTCCAACGCCCCCATAGGCCTAATGGACTACTACGTCCCCTGCCTCCCCCAACCCTCCAACCCCACCCTCCTCGCCATCACAATCGCCACCACCTTCCGCAACACAGCTTCCCATTCCAACATCTCCCTCTCCCTGCGCTGGCACCCCCCCTCCACCGCGCCTCCCAGCTCCGATCCCTACACCTACTCACCAATGAATATGCCGCGGTTCTCTCTCATTGGGTATATCGAGCCTATACCCGAAGAAGAGGTGAAAGAATTGGGTGTCGCGCAGTGTTTCTTTTCGAGGCATGGGGAGGCGGAGGCGTGGAGGCCGGGAGGGGGTGTGCATGAGAGTTGGTGGGGGAGGTTGGTGGTGAGGAGTGTTTATTGGGTGGGGGGGTTTGGGGATAGGGCGTTTATTGGGTGGATTCCGGAGGAGATGTGGGAGGGGGTGAGGGACTGGGAGGTTGAGAGGGCGAGGTTGGTGGGGGAGGAGGGGTGGGAAGGGTATGAGGAGATGATGGGGAGGGGGAAGATGGGGGAGTTGTGAGATGGCTATTGGGGGACGGGGAGAGGGTTCGATTGGCGTTCTCAAGCGTGGTTTTTCATGAATGTATGTACAAGTTGTCAAGTTTGGAAGATGATTAGATGAGTATGAACTTTTGATAATCTGATGTACAGACAGGTTTAGACGGGGGATATCCAAATTGGTTCTTCACGGTATTCAGTCCCTTCCCGTTGAAACATGAGCACTCAAAACGCTCTGCATGGCAAGTCTACTATAGAAAGCCAATCATAATGTCTCTTCCGTATCCTCTTTCGATATCTTGTCTCCATAATCGTGTTCATTCGGTTCTGACTAAGTATGAATGTCTCCTATAATCTTAGTTGTTGGCCCGGTGGATGAAAACACAGTCGAAAAATTCCGGATTGTCCCTTCTCAATTTCTTTGTGTCAACAGCGCATTGAGGCTGGAGCTTCATAGTCCATTGTCACCTTTTCCGTGGACTGCCGGGTAGACATTCGTCGACTCAGGGAAGGTCCTTCGATAAGGCTGTGCAAGGTTTTAGATTCAAGCTGCCATTGGGATAGATATTGGTTCTTTAGGAGTTCATCTATGAATGTTTAACTTATTACTCTCTCGCCCAGATGTATTTCCTAAACCTTGATCAACCTTGGGATCTTCGCATTCTGGGCTATTTTCCAAAGAGAACGCTTGCATCAGTCTGTCTGAAATTGGAATATGGCTAAAACAAAGGGCTTTCCAAACAAGATGATTGTTTTCTGGATTGACTCGAACCAGCCGAATGCCAGCACTGATGTGGATTTTGCCACATGGAACCCACGATTCAAATTTTTGTGTGCCGAACGGAAGAGTCATCCAACACCTGCACATGAGCAATGCCATCTTTCCAAGAGGAGTTGCCTTGAACTCATGCATCCTACATCTTAGCCCATCCTTGTGAACAACCGGTCGTCGCTTCGAAAGCATCCTCTATTTGGACCCGATGGATGCTCGTTTCGGCGCACCATGATTTGCCCCCTTCCAACAACGGCATCTTTATTTTGTACCCGCAATTCCGAACCCTGTCGAAGAAATCCAAGATGCCGCCTGTGAAGTAAGGAAAGCTCAGAGCACGCATGGTTTCGACGATTGTGTTGATGTCCGTGCAGATGAGCAACCCGATACCCGTTCGGTTGAACGCTTCGTATAACTGGTAAGGTGGGACGGATGGTGCGATGACCACTGAGGAAGTAGTGATCTTACTCCAGATAGGGGGTCGTGCACGCGGAATGTTATCCTTATTGTATATCATGGTAAATCCTTCGGACTCGATGTCGCAGATGGTACCATTTGCTCTTGTGTTGCACTGGATGAACACATCTTCGATCTGATGCTTCTTTCGCAATAGCTCGACGAGGTGTTTCAAGAAAGCGAACTGAATGGGGCTCGGCTGTCCGAGCACGATGACTCGTGTGAATTTGAGATAGGAAAAAAGATCGAGCTGGTGTTCGAAGGTGTCGAAGATTCTTTCCTCGTCTCCTGTTAGGTAATAGGTCGTGTCGGTCTGCTCGTGAGAAAGAGGACTCTGCTCGGAGTCCATGATGACTCGGTAAATCTGCAACACTTAGCTCGGAAACAGTGAATGCTTCGAACATTATACTGACGCGAGAACCTTTACTTTTGTAATTGTGCACTTTTTGAATGGTAGGGAAGGCTTTCCTTCTTCTCCGAGAAGAATATCTATGAGTGGCCCTGTCCTATGGTATCAGACTTGAAAAATGCAGAGGCGTACGAGTCTAGTTTTGGTAGTTGTGAAAGTTCAGTTTTATAGTGTTAAAATGCTGACAATATGGTAGAGCTCATTGCCTTGTGACGATAACACCAACAGAACTTTCTGCTCTCTAATTGGCTTCTGTTAGCGACCTATTACTCTGACCAAACATGCTGGCATCCATAGACTTCATAATATTTTTCGGGATATTTCGTAGCTCGTCGAAATGATGAATTTCGATATTAGAAAATTACATCAGAAGTATCCAAAGCGCGAACGCTTCCCAACTTCTGACAGTTGCCCCAACCCCCACTTCAGTGGTTCGCGATAGTATCTCCGCCATACTGCACTCTTCGAATCATCGAGCGATTGCAATCAGCTATGGTCCGCATTCCAGCCAGTCCTAGGCTTTGATCCAGATCCTATACTCACATCTATAAGTATCGAATTGCGTCAGAAATAGCTGGAGAATGCAAAAGGCTTACTGCTAATAGGCCTCTGACGGCATCTCTGGCTCCCTGCTTGCCTCCTATCGCCAGGCCATACACGAATGGCCTAGTCATGCTCGTCAGCTTCCTGTAATATGGGAACCAAAGATGGAAACCGAAGATACAAACATACCTTCCAATCAAAACTCCCTTCGCTCCTAGACACAACGCTTTGATGATATCGGCACCCGTCCTGATGCCACTGTCGAACAGCACAGTAAGCTCATCACCTACAGCATCCACGATCTCCGGAAGCACCTCCAAGCTTCCTATCGCACCATCAAGTTGCCGCCCTCCATGGTTACTGACTACGATTCCATCCACACCCGCCTCTACAGCCATCCTCGCATCGTCTACATGCTGAATGCCCTTAAGTACAATAGGACCATCCCACTCCTTCTTCAACAATGCTAGATGCTCCCACGTATGAGCAGCACCGCTGAAAACCGCCTTCTCCCATTCTTGAGCCGCGAGGAGGATATTTTCTTCAACTTCTATATTGTGCTTCTCGGTAAATTTGCGGCGGAAGACTGGGTCTGAGAAGCCCGTCTCATCGCCAATGCCGTTAGCGAATGGGACATAAGCGTTATCAAGATCAGCAGGACGCCAACCGAGCGTCCACGTGTCCAGGGTTACAACGAGGACTGTAAAACCATTGGATTTGGCGCGTCTGAGGAGCTTGAGGTAGGTTAGACAACAGCATGTTGACGTCTAGTCCATAAGAAGGGAGCGAAGATGGGCTCACGGAGATGGTAATCTCGTCATCCTGTGGCCAATAAAGCTGAAACCATCGCACACCATCCTTATTAGCCTTAGCCACCTCTTCGATTGGGGTACTTGATGCTGTGCTCAGGATGTAAGGTACGCCAATCTCTCTAGCGACCTCGGCAACACCGGCTTCTTTATCCTGGTGGAATATTGACTGGACGCCGACAGGAGCGAAGAGAAGAGGCGACTCGAGCTGATGGCCGAAAAGCTCGGTCTTCAAATTGCGGTGCGTAGTATACCGTAGCATTCGAGGGATCATCTGGCTAATTTTCAGCCAGCACGCATGTCGCTAAGCTTTGGAAGCAACACTTACCTTCCATTGTCTGAATGCCAATCGATTAGCATCCATTGTAGCGCTCTCGCCTGCTCCTCCAGTAACATAGTTGAAGCTTCTAATACCGAGGAATTTCCTTGCTTGCTCTTGGAGCTTGCTCGGATCGGTAGTCACAGTTGGTAACTTGTTATTAAGCAAGCCATCCTTATAGATCTCCTATAACCCGATTTAACCTCCGCCTCTCTCCAGTACTGTCTATGGGAACTCGTGTTACCATTTGATAAGCCCCATACTTTCGTCCCCCGCCTGGGTGCTTGGGGTGCTCTTGAACTTCAGGCATGAAAGTAATACCTAGGAGTGGCCTTTGTGTATTGTAAACGTCGTTCGACTAAATAGCTGAGTATGTAAGAAGAGGAAGATCCCAGTGACAGGTACTTGTATTCTTGTATCACAGTGCTTTTTGGTCAAAGCCCTTCCCCCACCAGTGTGACGTGGAGAGCCATCCGTCTGTGGGCCGAGGCCTGGATTGGCCCCGCGGCGGAACGCGGATGGGCACCATAGGCGGCCGCAAGCGTTCATTGATGCTTGTAGATGAGGCGCCTAACAGCTTCCGACTGGCAGAAGCAACGAAGGAACATCACGAACAGGTCAAATTTCATTGCGCTGGTAGGCGACGCATCATTTTCGGTTTCACATATGAAAGTATGCGACGAAGAGAGCTTATTCACTGATTGATTGCAAATGACATGGCAGTGAGCGATTGTCGAGCAATGCGATAGCTGTGATGTTACATGAAAGCGACGTTGTACATATGGGTATACGCTAGCAAACAGTAGATATAGTAAGATAATAAGCAACTTTAGCAATAGATAAGCATGCTTGGTCTTCTGTAAGAGGAAGAATGATGAACAGACCACGTTTCGTACTCACGAGCATAGGCGCAGCAAATCTGCGGTATGTTTGTAGAGTGAATAGACCTCGCGGGGAAGTCAAACATCAGGAGGCAAACTGAGATCGATCGGACCGAATGCTATCGTCTGGTTCACATTGATGAGGTTTTTCGTAGCAAGGGCCAATATGTGATGGAGTGCTTGCGATACGACTACTTTGGTGTGCCGTGCAGGAGGTAGTAATTGTTCGAATTGTACAGATATCTTCGGTTGTCCATCGCCTGAAAGCTCGTCTTCGTCCTCGTCTGTAGGGGCTGGAATGGCAGATATCTCAGTTCTTACAAATTCGAGAAAGTTGTGGGCCTCTTGATCTAGTGTCGCCTTAATCCACTGTGACTGCATAGCTGTTTGAGTATCAACTGCAGCAGCTGGACCATAGAGCTGAAAGTCGTCTAATGCTTGGTCATTTGAGCTGACACGACCGCCCAGTAGCTCATCGTCATCCTCGTGAGCGGGCAGTTCTAGGCTGCTATATCGTTCTCGGCCACGATTATGGAGGGGGCTGGCGCTGGGTATTCGACTGGCACGTCTGTCGAGAGAGCTGGGCGCTGCTCCTCCGATACCTGGTAAGGAGCTCCGTGGGCCGGCACTGGGTGGAAATCCGCCAACGCTGCTGGCAAAGCCGTGACCACGAGCTATGGAGCCATGACGCGATCCCAGGGCCGAGCTGACGTTCCAGGGGAACGATTGGCCCTCGAGTGGAGCCACAGCATGACGGCCTACCTCGATGCCCTAAAGATGTCAGATATAATCAACCAAAAGGGAACTACGCCTTACGTCACTGCCCAAAGAAATCATCATATTGTCGTCGTCATTCAGAACCATATGATCGCCACGACCAATTTGTTCGCCGTCATCTCTCATTCGTACTCGCCGAGCTTCGCTGTCCGAACCATGGTCTTCTTCGTCGGTATGTCGTCTCTTTCGAGGGGTTGAGGAAGTTTTGATTCCGGTCAAAGCCTCCATCATTGCCTCGCCAGCGAACATATCAAGAGGGCTCTTGAGCTTGGAGCTGCCTAGACCGGCACCTACGCCGCCGATACCAGCACCGTAGACCCAAAATGCCGCATTCTTCTTACCAAGTGAAGCTGCTTTATGCAGCTGCTTGGCTTCTTTCGCTTCAAGCATGTTAATAGCATAGTCAGTCTTCCATTGCGCGAGGTCGCTATTGTGCAGCTCAGGCCTCTCATCAACTGGCAATTGTTTTGGGGCTCGAGCCTTGCGTTGTAAAGGAGCCTCGGCTGACTGGGACGACTCACGCTCGCGAGCCGCTTCAGATGAAGACTTGCCTGCAATAGGTGGAGGAGCCATTTCCGGAAAAGGCGCCGCGTTGGGGAAAATAGCCTCTTCGTCATCGAATCTAGGGAGGTCCATGTCCAAGTCTGGAGGACCAGGCTAAGGGAAAGTGGTGAGCTTAAAGAAAATTATAAGCAAACAGTCGGGACGTTACCTGATATTGAGCAGCTTCGAGGCCTTCAAGCAGCTCTTGCCGTACACGACCACTTGCAGCAGAATCACTACCTAGTCGTACGCCTGCGGATGGGACAGCAGCTAGATCCGGCGTGTTCTCTTCGATGAGGTTGCCGTCGGCGTCTATAGAAAAGCCAGGGTCAAGGTTGAAGCCTTCATCTTCATCCTCAAGGAGCCCTCCAATTCTCACACTCCGTTGAACCGAGCTCGGATTGTCACTGAGAAGGATGAAGCCTCCGAAGTCTCCAGCGCCTACACTGTCAGAGGAAGGGATAACAAGACCCTGCACAGCATTGTCGGCATCTGGTTGGCTAGACAGACTCGAGCGTTGAGAGCGAGGGAACAAAATACTAGAACGCCGAGATGAGTCGCTAGAAATGTCAAGAGCCGACAAGTCGACATCAAGACCAGGAAGCGCAAAATCTGGCACGAAGGCGGGATCGTCATGAATGATCAGCTGATCAGGGCTAGGAGAACCATTCGTTAGCGAGAGATGCAGCTCTGAATGTTCGTACTGACCGGGCCTTCCCAGCGTCTGGGTCTAGCTCCGACGTCTTGACAATGTTGAGAAGCCTGGCCATATTGCTCTGTGCAATTTGAGCGTCGGACAAGATGTAGGTACATTGTTGATTGAATACGCGAGAAACACCGTAACTGATGGTGGCCAATCATGTGAGCAAATTTCTAGGTAGAATCTCGTGAAAAGCTCACAGCAAATTGCTCTGCAACCTCAACGCCATTGGCGCTTCCGGTTCGATGATGATTCGACATGTCCTGGGTACGTCTACGTCGAGAATGGCCTTCCGATTAATCTTCTTGGAACTAGATTTAGATCCTAGCGTCGCGACCAGCCTGGCTTGAAGTCAACGCCCTGGTAGGCAGCAAGGCTTCAAAGCAATCATACCATACGGTTGCTACGCCCCCTTTTCGCGAGGTGAGGACTATGGACTGCCATCAGCTCTTTCTGTAGCTATAACAAACAGGAAACTAAACATACTCTCGTGGCTGTAGAACATGTTGCAGGTTTTAAGTTGCTAAAAGCCGCGTTGCTCTTGTTTCCGAGAAGGCCCAGATTTTGAAAAGAACACTGGGATGCGGTCTGTCTTTGGGAGCGTGCACCCTCCGTAATTGCCTGTGTTTGCAAGTGGTGGAGAGACGAATTCTGACCCATAAGGTAAAGAAAAAGGAACGCGTAGGGTACTTCGCGCCCCATGGTCGTGTATTTGAGGAGCTAACCTAACTTGGGCTTTTACATCGAGCAGTCATTCATCACGTATTCAGGCTAAAAGAACACGAAGGACCCAATTGAATGTCATAGTTTAAATTTATTTCTTACTAGTGGATAGAAAGTATTAAGATGGCATTGCACGGGAGTTCAAATGTTATCACAATGGAACAGGGCAAGTTTATGAAAGGGTTCCATCCGATATCTTCCTGTACTGTATGCAAGACACTCATTTGGAGTACAGTAACTCCGCAGCTGATATATGTAGGTATCGTCTCGGTCCAGTATGAGCGATGTTAACGCTGCTCATCTTCACACTAAAGGTATGGGAAAGAATGGAACCTTTGTGAGGCCGTCGACGTGTCAAGCGGAGGTTACAGGCTGCGCGAGTCAATGATGTCTGGGAATAGCTGCCCGCTTTACACTCCATATAGAAGGCTTTACCAAAGATCGAAACGTTTTTCGCGGAAAGGCGAGGCTGATGGATAGACGATGGAAGTTAGAGATGCAGATGCGCACTTGCCCCTTTTAGAGCGGCCCGCGGTTGATCAGCCAACACAGAAATCAATAATCAAATGACACCTGCCAAGGCACATTCTGCGTCCTCCCCGCACAATCAAGCTTGCAATTCGCGGCACCTCTTACTGATTCGACATGCGATGACAATAGTAGAGATTCTGAAGTCCTAATTTGCTTCATCGAGCGCACGCCACGCGGCCTCACCTGTCGGCGAGATCGCTCTTGCCTTTGACAACAGACCACTTCTACATTATGGCTACTTCTATACACTCACCCTCCCCTCTCGACGAAGGCAAGCCGAACTTCACCATGCCTATGCCGCCTCCTCTTCTGCACACTCGTTCGGGAAACCAAATCTATGAAGCTCCACACACGCCTACGACCCCAGGGTTCACATCTCCGTTCTCGACCCCTCAAGGCAGCCCGAGCAAGAGCAAGTTCCCACCAGGAGCTAACGAGCTCCCAGATACCTTCGACAATGCCATGAGACTGGATCCAGGCAGCCCTACGAAGATTGGAAGACAACAATTGAGCCCCCATTCACCTAACAAGAGCGCAAGACAGACGTTTGATGAAAGCGTGGACCAAAATGCCAATCGCCCAGAATATAGTCTGGGTCCAGGAAGTCCTACACGCAAATCTGGGAAAGAAAACACTCCTCCAGGTGTGCGACAGTCAAAGCCATCTCCAAACCAGGCGGCAGTGTCCCGTCAAGAGCTATATCAGGCCAGAGATACGGATTCTGGGACAAAGGCCCGATACAACCCACAACGTGGCTTGACGTCTGAAGAACTAGAGAAGTTGCAATTGCCTAAGGTGAAGCGTCTTGCAAACGTGACTCAGCTATGTAAGACTATCTTCTACCAAATCTGCGCCGCCAGCTAACACCTATCAGATTTCCTTGACCATTATTTCGATCTCCTCAGCTATATCCACCATCGCCAAAGCCGCGAAGCTCTGTTCAATTCACAATTTCCCGCTCCGCCAGCAACTCCTGTGGAAGAACATGAAGCAGCACGTCACAAATATCTGGGCAGAGAGCGAGCAAATTTGCGAAAGCGCCGCACAAGGTTGCGCCAGGGCGACTTCCAGATTCTTACCCAAGTGGGCCAAGGGGGCTATGGACAGGTCTACCTCGCATCCAAAAAGGACACCCGCGAAGTCTGTGCACTGAAAGTAATGAGTAAGAAGCTTCTGTTTAAACTTGACGAAGTCCGGCATATTTTGACAGAGAGGGACATATTGACAGCAGCGAAGAGCGATTGGCTTGTGAAGCTACTGTACGCCTTCCAAGATGAGAAGAGTATCTACTTGGCAATGGTACGTACATGGCAATGTCTCGTGCGAAGCTTGAGTTCGAATTAACATGCTACCCAGGAATACGTCCCTGGTGGGGACTTTCGCACTCTTCTCAACAACACTGGCGTACTCCACAACCGTCACTGTCGTTTCTACATTGCCGAGATGTTCTGCTGTGTGGATGCTCTACATCAATTGGGCTACATTCACCGCGATCTGAAGCCGGAAAATTTCCTTATTGACGCCACGGGCCATGTCAAGCTTACAGACTTCGGCCTTGCAGCCGGCATGCTCTCTCCACAGAAGTTCGAATCCATGCGAATCAAGCTTGAGGAAGTGGGCCAACTTTCTGTTCCCTTTGGCAACCCAATGGAGCAGCGCTCTATCACTGAACGGCGCGATGGATATCGTTCCCTACGTGAGCGCGAAGTTAACTATGCAAAGTCTATAGTTGGCTCGCCTGATTACATGGCGCCTGAGGTCCTTAAAGGCGAACAGTACGACTTCACAGTAGATTACTGGTCCCTTGGTTGCATGCTCTTCGAAGCTCTATCAGGCTATCCACCCTTCGCAGGCGCCACCGTAGATGAGACATGGCAGAATCTACGCAATTGGGAGAAAGTCTTAAGAAAACCAAAGTTCGAAGACCCAAACTATTTCCTCTCGCCTCGTACATGGGATTTGATCACACGTTGTGTGAGTTCCAAGAAGAATCGCTTCCGAAGCATTAGCGAGATATACAAGCATGTCTACTTCGCAGAAGTTGACTGGTCGAAACTGAGAGAGCAGCGCGCACCCTTTGTGCCAGAACTGGATGGTGAGACTGATGCTGGATATTTCGACGATTTTTCGAATGAGGCAGATATGGCCAAGTACAAGGAAGTGCATGATAAACAAGCTGCACTGGAGAACATGGCGGACCGAGACGAGAAGATGGGGAAGGGTTTGTTCGTTGGATTTACATTCAGGTACGTCATACGAGTCTCTCCGATGATTGGTGCTTGCTAACGCTTATTGACAGACACCGTAAACCCGCCATCGATGCCAATGGCAATAAGAGCAGTCCACGTAAAGCTCTGCCAACGGATGGATCTTTCGGCACGATTTTCTGAACAGCTTTCAATGTGCTGTTTCGCTTCGGTACTTGTGTTATAAAAAAGGACTTGCTATTGTGTTCTGGTCTGCAGGCAGCATATGAATGGCGGTGTAATGGTTTACGCGTGAGATGACGGACTGGATGGGGGTGATGCATGCCTGGCGATATGGTGGCTATGGTAATTTTACGATAGAAATGGCGCGTCAGTGGCACTAGCATAGCAATGATAGGAATTGATTGGTTTCGATAAAAGTATCGCCGCCTTTTCCCAGGGTTTCTAACCATATGAACGCCAGACAACTAGGTTTCCTGACCCGTTCAGCTCTTGAACGTTGGGTCTAATCGCCATGTGAGGAGTATTAATCCCTGTAAGTAATCCTGAAGATATGTTCAATCCCTACTCCTAACAATCGAGTCTCTGCGTGGGCTCCGGCTTCTTCGCCTATCAGTAATATACGGAAATCCTCTCTCTCTTTTACGCTCAAGGCCAAGGTCGGTATCTGGCTGGAAATCCCCCATTCCCTCGGCGACCACTCCTCCAATCGCCGCGCTAATCCTTCCATACTGCCCACCAACCCTCTTCGCATTCTCAACATTGTACTCCACAGCCGCTCGAAACCGCTTTTCAAAAACCCTTTGCCGCTCCTCACGCTCTGGATACGTCTCCCCCTCTTCATCTCGTGGCGGGCCAAAGAGGTTGAGGCGCCGGTAAGGGTTGGAGACACGGGGTATCATATGACATTCTACGTGACGGAGGGGGAAGGGCCATTTGCTTGGGGTGGGGTTGGTGGGGGCTGGAGTGGGGATGAGGCCAGCGCGGAGGAGGGAGGCGAGGGCATTTAGCAACTTTACTCGAAAATTGCCTTCGTTTCCTTGCTTTGCTGGGTCGAGAGCTGCTGGTATTGAAGTCCATCCAGATTGCTTTCCATTGGTGTTTGAGGGGGTAGGGGGAGGATCGCGCCATGCCAGCGCGCTGAGAACGTGTTTGAGAGTCTTCACCCAACCACCGGGACAGGATATCACTTCTGTTGGACAAGATTCGATGGCCCATTGGAGGATTTCACTCGCTGAAGAGCGAATGTCGAGTGCAATGTGTGTTATGCCAGTGCGGGTGTAGAGGAGCAATTGTTCGATGTGGGGCTCGAGGTCGTTGGGAGGGATCGTTCGGAGCAGGAGGATAAGTTGGGCGCGGACAGAGTTTGAACCGTTAAGAATGAGAGGGTACAGTTCCGGAAGGAGGAGGGAGACAGGGATTGGGAGGGGATTGTTCACGGGGCGAGAGGTGTGGAAGGTTGTTAGGTAGGCGAGCGAGTCTCGTTTTTTCTCGGTGGAGTGCGACGAGAGGAGCGAGAGATGGTGCTTATACTGCTCGATCGGTGTGGGAAGATTTGCCATCAGGTACTGATGGGGGACAGTAATGGCTGAGAACTTTAGCAATATGTAGTGTATCTCGAATATTGGGTGTAATAATTGGGAGGTAATGTTGCGGGCGAATGTTGGAGAGAAAACATACATTTGGATTTAAAACTTGTATCCGTGGCATTGCTGGGCTTTGGTCGTGCCTTCCCAACTTTCAATTTGGTCTTTTGGAAATCTTTCTTCTTGTCTTTCTTTTTTTTTGCGCTTGATCCCATTATTGTTTAGGGTGGCTGTCGCCTTGGGTGAGGGCTACGTGCTGGTATATGTCGTGCAGATCGGAAAGAGGAGATGGGGAGCGCGGTGTCAAAGATTGATATGTTTGATGTAGATCGGATTGGGGTGGCACATAGTCGCTTGGAGAAGGACATGGTGATATGTGAAGGTTCAAATTCATACCATGGGACTATTCTGACGGTGACGCTAGCTGACTCAGCAGGGTCCTCACTCAGTGACTGGCACCAGCGAATGCATTGCAGGTGTTACAGGTGAGCAACGATGGAGTAAATAGCGTCGAGTTGCCCAGAAGTCAGTCATGGCATTCCAATAAGACGTTGTATCAAGCGGATAGTGCCTCCTTGACTCAAAATGCCGACAAAGACTCTCTTTATTAATCCTAACTCATGATTGGCCGTGGGCACTTACAGCATAGCCAAAATAACACGGTCTGTCAGCTCAAGCATGAGCAAGTACTTCCTCAACTTTACCTCCTTTGATGTTCAGCTCTGGCCACCTCCTCCGAAAGCAGACCCTAGATTGTTCTCCGAATACCTTTTGAATCCGACCTTGTGGGTGCCGCTGTTGCTCCTATACCACTCTATCACCTCCATTGCATTACGAACAGCAAACTTCCGTGACTATCGAGGCCGGCGTGATACGGTGTGGTACGAACTTTGCCTGGGACATATGCTAGTACTGGAGCTGTTTATGATACACTTTCTCTGTATCTTCCAGAAGCATTGCTCGCTCTCCGACAACATCTCACTATTGCTTTACGCCTTGGTCGGCTGTTTTGTGCACATCATCGCTTGAGATTGGCGTCCCTCCAAGGCCAATATGGTACAACCTACAGTATGCATCTCATGTGTGCCTGCTACTTTCTCACAGTACTGATGAAACGTGTTGCAGCCAGCGGCAACTCTTGAAAACCTCTCACGCCTTGCCTCCAAACCAGGCGTTCAATCCACCCTGATACTTTCAAAATCTGACGGATCGATAATCCGCAGCACTGGGCTTCTTGCGTCCTCCACTTCCTCATCCTCACCCTCACAAGATCCACCAGTGGGCAATGAGACCAGGCAGAATGGCTCTGGAGAGGGAGCGGATGCGACAAGAGGTGGCCCCGAATACTCTGGCGATGGTAATATTGAGACGAAGGGTAATACAGCTGAAGACGTTGCCCGGATGGTATTCGCCTTTGTTGCAGGGGCAAAGGCTTTCACAGAGGGCATGGACAAATCAGACGAGGTCCGACTTCTAAGGCTAAGGACACGCAGAAATGAGATAGTCATTGTTCCTGGTAGGATTCTTGTCAATAAGGAACAAAACATCTACTTTACTGACACGCAAGGTTAATAGATCCCAAATTCCTTCTCGTTGTTATTCACGATACCCCACTAGCCTGAGCGGAACCTTCTGGCTGTGTTTTCGTTGCTATTTTCGGGTTTCTCATCTATCATGTGTTTCCAAAGGATTGTAAAGGATAGAGCATTCGAAGCTACAAGATATACCTCCTTCAAGTGCTTCCAAAGGTCCCCCAAAGCACACATGTGCAAACGCATCGGCCCATACCGTGCACCCGCATTTTACTTAAGCGACGTTCAATTTTGGCCAATCGCGGGCATCTCGTCGGCCCCGCCCGATTACTTTAATCAAGAGCCAAAGGAACCGAGCCTTCCCACAACTTACATACTGTTAAGCCAAAGCCGAGGCTATCCAAAAGCTTCAACAAAACTGATGCTATGTTCGCCAGATGGCTCGTTAGATGAGTACGGCTACTAACGGCAGAGCATGACTTTAGCGACTTGGCGCAATAAGACCACCGTAACGGGTACCGAACAAGGAACTAGGGAGAGTGGGTGGCGGCAAAACGGCGAACTCCAAGAGGCTTGAGTCCACTGCTAAGCAATATTCTCCAATGTTCATCAAAAGGCTTGTAAACGCCACTGATGGTTTTGCAGTGGGCGGCGCAAAATGGTTTTATGATCGACGCAAGATCTGCGTGACGTCTATAATCTGAATGCGAAGAGACCTTTTCTCGCAAAACCCATATCATCGTTCAAATGATCACGGACCTCGATAAGCAAGTACTCTAGGCCAGGCGTGCATAATGTCCTAAGGTTATAGACTTGCAAGAGCTTGCGACAAGGAGCATTTGACAATTTCAAGGGGCGACATCTGAATAAGGTAGGTAGGACTCCACTTGCCGCTCCGCCGCATGTTTCTAGAAGGTCTAGAAGGGTTGCAAGGCGTCATTCCAATCGGATAATACTCACATCAAAAGCAGCAAACGGTATTGGTTAACCGAGTCGTCTGCATATATTGGGCCAAGCTGAGCTTGGACATTTCGTCCGTAATGATAACCTACTAAATCCCACTTAACATTAGGTTGGTCCATGTTGCGTCTAATGATTGACCAGCAGCGCCAAGAGGACGGAGAGCCGGGGTTCGATGTGTTGACTACCTTCCCTTCACGGCCTACGTGATGCACCACTGAACTTATCGCCGTATCATTCTGCCTTCCATACTGGACTGGTGTGCTTTTGGGTGCCACACAACCAAATTGCGGGAGCCCCAAGGTACAATCTTCCAACCACCAGAATTGTCGGGAATGCGAGCTTGTAACTCAACTACCGACTACCGATAACCATCGATCCTCGATAAGCATAAGCTACTCCGGCCCATTTCCCGGATTGCTACATATATAACGGCATGACCCTTCCGTCATGTCGGCTATCTATTTCATACTTCTTTTCCTCACGTGCTTCATTGCCGTATACAGTCCAAATCCGACATCATGGCGGGCACAATGGGTGGAGCAATGAACATGGACGGAGGTGATCCTCGCATGAATTCATCTGCAGGCTTGGGATTTGGCGTTGCTTCTGAGATTACTCGACCGGCTGCTCTAAAGCTCCATGACCCCAGTATCACTTTCGAGGAGTACATGCACTATGCTGCAATTACTCGCGCCGACGATCGACACATCACTGTAGGCCAGGAAGATACTGCCTTGAGTGTTGCAGGCTTGAAGGGACTAAACCCATTTGCCAAGAAGAGAGAGCCAGCTGTGGAGACGGTAACGCAGATGAATGAGAAGACTGCTTCTTCTTCTCCTGATCGCCAACCCTACACCATCACAGAGGAAGAGTATGTCCAAGCTTCCCGCGCCGTTCGAACCGCTACCTGGGGCGCTGTGTTCTTCCTTATCACGACGGATATTCTTGGTCCTTTCTCCACAGCGTAAGCTTTTCAGAACAAGCTTCTTCTTCCGTGCTCGTAGATTGACATTCCTGAACAGATGGGCTTTCAGGCAAATGGGTTACGGACCCGGAGCTGTACTCTACACCATATTCGCCGCGTTTGCCGGATAGTATGTTATATCGCCTCCAGATTTTTTGGTCTGCCACTGACTTTGACCGCAGCGGAGGATATCTGCTATGGAGGATGTTCCTTGGCTTGGACTCGGATAAATACCCTCTCAGGACATACGGAGACATTGCTTTTCGTGTTTACGGTCAAACCGTGCGATATGGCGTCAACATTCTACAGACGTTCCAGCTATTGTTCAATGTCGGCATTATCATCGTCACCAATGGACAAAGTCTGTCTCAGATGGCCGCTAAAGGACCCAACTTGGACCAGAATGGCGCATGTTTCATCGTCCTCTGCTTCGTTTGGGCCATTGCGGGAATGTTGCTCGGCCAGATCCGTACATTGGCAAGGCTTGGCCACTTGGCCAACTTCGCCATCTGGCTGAACGTCATCGTCATTATTGCAACAATGGCTGTTGTTGCACACAGCACACCAAATTACGTTGCCGCCAATACCGCTTATATGATCAACCCGGGACCTGTCATCACGACTGCGGGTCCTCCTGCAGGTGTTGGATTCCAAGGCCAGATCGTTGGACTCATGCAGGCAGTCTACTCATATGGTGGTGCCATGTTGTTCGTCGAATTCATGGCTGAAATGAAGCGACCCTGGGACTTCTGGAAGGGGATGCTATGTGCCCAAACATTCATCTACTTTGTATACATGCTGTTCGGCTTGTTCGTCTACTCCTATCAAGGACAGTTCACTATCATTATTGCCTACCAGGGTATCTCAAGTTATGCTTGGCAAACGGTCGCGAACGCCTTTGGTCTAACCTCTGGTCTTATCGCTGCTCTCCTGTATGGCAATATCGGCATCAAAGTCGTCTACAACAACGTTCTTATGGAGTTCTTCCGTTTCCCCTCGCTCGCAACAAAGGGCGGTAAGCTGGCATGGATCGCCGTTGTTCCAGTGTACTGGGCCCTTGCATTCATCATTGCCTCGGCTATCCCTCAGGTCTCAAACTTGTCCGGTTTCATTGCAGCTTTCTGCATCCTCCAATTTTCGTACACCTTCCCACCATTTCTACATATGGGATTCCTGATCAAAAAGGCCGCTATCCAAAGTGGTGAAGGTTTTGACCCCGCGACTGGACAGACTGTCCGTCTTGACAATGGGATGAAGAGGTGGATCCGTGGCTATAAGAAGAACATCGCGTTGAACACCTTCCACTTGATTTTCTTCTTGGGATCATTCGTAACCGCTGTTCTGGGTGTCTACTCTGCGATCGTTGGTATGATTGCCTCTTATGCCACTGGCGCGACGAGTACCTTCAGCTGTAATAGTCCTGTTCTGTAGATTTTTGGCATGTCAAGTCTTTCTCAGCTCAGGAAGTGCGGTTGGACATGTATGACTTGTTACAGATTGATATCTCTAGCATCTATATCATAATAGAACATCTACCTCCAAATCTCATGGTTTCGTTAATGGACAGCCATCTGCCTTCGAGCTCACGGTGGTATCACCAGAAACGGCGAGTAAATGTGTAAGTATTGAGATCAGATGGAGCTGTATTTTTCTTAATTGCCTCAATCATAAGGCATAATGATCACAGGGCTGGTCTCAAGGCCCTGCGCCTTACCTGACTCATGGGGTGCCACAGACGTGTGCCCCGCGCCCTATGACGTAGCACAGAGCATGAGAACAGGCATGCGAACAGCAGCACCTGTCACATAAAGCAGAAAGATATGGAGATGCTCGCACGGATATAGTGAAGATAAGGGTAACGTCTTGTACTCAGTGACTGCCTTAGGGTATATGACGCATTCCCTTAGCACCTGCACATTCATGGTCTTAAGCTTTGTAGTGTGGGGCAGCAGCCAGTACATAAACACTGCCCCACCTCCTAACATTCTTCCTCTTCCAACAATTCATCTGCAACTTTCACAAGCCTACAGCGCCTACGAACTCTTGAAATATCCCATACACTTTCACTGAACGATCATCATGTCTGACGAAGCGTAAGTTGATGCAGAGGGTTCTCAATCCTGCTGCCCACCACCCTCAAGCAAAGGCTACTTGTTGATACCCTTCACACAGACGCAAAGACTTTACCTCTAAGGCGCAGGAGAAGATTACTCCAGAGTCTGAGAAGTCCACTCTTGACAAGGCCAAGGAGGGTATCACCAATACCGGTGTGTTACAAATCCTGCGAAACCTACTTTCACCATCAACATCACTGACATGGTACAGGTGACCAAGTAGCTGCTGCCGTCCAGCCAGGTAATATTCCTCCTAACGGCATATCTGCGAACCCATTAGCTAAGACTGACCCATCTTAGAGGATGATAAATCCCTCTCGCAAAAGGTCTCCGACTCCACGAGCTCATCAAAGCCCGGCGAGGAGAGTTATATCGATACCGCCAAGAAGGCCGTCAACGACGGGCTTGAGTATGTCGAGAAGACTGCCACAGGTATATCCTTCCCAAGCATACCCTTTGTCTTACCAACGTGCTAATGTATGCCTTCTTCCTCTCATAGATGTCTACAATAAGCTTGCCGACTCCACCAAGTAATCTCACAGCATCATGATACCCATAACAGCAGCTTGTTTCCATGTGTCTTGAACGAGCAATTTCCTTTCCTGGAGGGACTCGGGTAGCTACGAGGATCACGAAGCTGGACGATATGATTTATAGTTGGGGGGACTGGTAGCGACGGTGGTAATTTTAGGGTGGTTTTTTTCGGATGAAATTCGTAGGTGGATAGATAGCAATCCAATATCAAAGGAGAATACCTTCTATAAACGATGCTGCCGCGTGAAACAAGCTGCTTGCTAAGCTATCCAAAATCGCATGTCCTAGGTAGTCGGGAGAGCATTCTTTTTAATAAAACCCTCCAAGATCCACCAAAACCACCATCGTCAAGGAAACATTTCCAATCCACCATTCAAGACTCCCGCATCCTCTTCTGTTGAAAGATCACACTTGAAACCCCAAGCTCATAAGAGCCCATCAAAATCCTCCTGCTCAGTCTACCGTCCTTCCTCCACTTCCATCTCCCACGTCCTCACTTCACCTCCCCCCCCTTCCCTACACCTCCTATCCCCCCTCAACCCAAACCTCCTACAACCCCTACAACCCTTACGCAACACAACCCCTCCTCTCCAATGGCAAAAGACAAAGACCGCACCCTCAACCCCGCCACCGCCCACCACCGCGCCTCCAAACAAAAAGCCCTCAAAAAAAGCCGCGCCGCCCTCACCGCCCAACGCACCGAACGCTACGCGACTCGAAACCCCTTACGCTTAGAACGCACGATCGAGGGTTTGAAAACCGAAAAAGAGCTTAAAGGAGGGAAGTTGGGGGGTAGAGAGCAGAAAGTGTTGGAGGATGCGGAGAGGGATTTAGTGAGGGTTAGGAAAGCGAGGGAGGTGCTGGGGGATAGGGCGCCTGTTTTTGGTGGAGGTGGAGGTGGGGGGAGGGATGGTGGGGGGGGGGAGAGGGGAGGGA
>KI911119.1:480494-540716 GCA_000482085.2 Cladonia metacorallifera KoLRI002260 | reverse complement strand
GTGGGTGGGGTGGGTGGGATGGGTGGTGGTGGGAGGGGGGGGAGTGGAAGAGGGGGGATGAATGTGATTGATGCTCCGCCTGCGGTAAGAGATGGGGAAGGGGGTGATAAGGAGGGGGAGAGGGAGAGGGAAAAGAGGAGGCTGGAAGAGGAGGAGGAGAGGTTTAGACGGGAGATGGAGATGGAGATGGAGATTGGAGAGGGTAGTGGGGATGAAGGAGGTGGAGGAGCGAGGGGAGTGGGCGTGGAGATGGAGGAAGTTAGTGATGAGGATCTGTGATGGTAGGGTGATTGGATTGTACTTATAGAATGCGGGACGAGTAGTATTGAGTATCTATTCCGTGCACAGAGAGTGGGCCTCTACTGATATCCTCATAGGTAGGACTCATGATGTGTATGGTATCCCACTCCATTTGTGTTAATCAATTTTATCCGCAACCCTTCCCTCCCTCCTAAGCTTGCGGTATTCAGCTAGCCAGCCCGCTGTCTTTCTTCTCGAACCACCTCATAATTCCAAAATATGCGATCTTCTCCAATTACCCTCCGCAAACAACCCCACCAAGATGAATACATCAGATAATATAACCCAGAGGAAGAAAAGTATAAGCTTAGACAGTGCATTACTCAGACGTAGTTCGACTGGAGGACTGATTTAGAGAGCTCGGAAGGTGGTGGTGATAGATTAGAGTGTTCATATACATACGGTGTCCTGAGCTGTCTTGTATCGATCATAGGATATGTTTCTTATAGGCTTTGGTCCACGAGGTTGACCTTCCATTCCTTGCATCAACTGGATTGAGGTTCTTTCTGTACATATATATTCTTTATTCAGCGAACTGATAATCCAGCCTATCACCACAAGGGCTCGCGAAACCCGCGTATACTCCAAAACATCGTGTCCCTCAGTGCTTGCTTCCAATACGTGACTCCATGACCCCGTCCGTGCGCCTTGTGTGATCTCAAGATCTCCGTCTTTTATATTTCCAATCGTTCAAGATGCCGACTATAAGCACCAGCCAGAGGTCAGACTGTGGCGAGGATAAAACCGGAGAGAGCTTATAAGTGAATTCAGAGCAATGGAGACGCATTGCTTTAGTTTAGACTGTGTTGATTGACTCAACGTAGCGACTGTGAATTGAAGAAGCCTTGGTTGAGGGCTGAGAGGTACCCTGCCGACGATTGCGATCTCTTAAGCATTTCATTTTGACTAGCAGGGCACTCAAGATGAGTCCTGGGACACCGATGCCAATGGAAGTCCCTAAGGCAATGTTGTTGCTCGTCCGGGAGTTGCTACCCCCGTCATTGGTCGTATCACTGGAGCTATTGCTGCTATCATAAGTAGCATTATTGGGGGCATTGCCGCTGTTATTGGTTACATTGGGAGTCTGCATCGACGAAGGTCCACTGTTGTTGGTGGCAGTTGCAGTCTGCATCGACGAAGGTCCGCTGTTGTTGGTCGAAATTGCAGTCTGCGTCGGTGAAGCTCCGCTGTTGTTGCTCTCGTTTGCAGTCTGCGTCGGTAAAGGTCTTGCCTCGTAAACACCAATAAAACCATCGCCTCCGCACGCCACGCTTGAATTTCCGGTGCAGCAAGCATAATTGCAATTCGATTGATCCGCGGGGACAGCTCTAATATTGAGAATATTGCCGCACCAACACTGATAGCTGTACTCGACGCCGAAGAAGGTGTACCCTTGACTCGAGCAGATAGAGGCACAGGTCGTGACTGTCATGCTTGCTGTGTTGTTAGCGCCGATGGGAAGTAGACGCGGATCGCCCTGATCTGCGTAGCACCCTCGATATTCAAACTCAGGGAGCTGTTGTACGACGGTCGTCTCCTCAATTGGGGAGCAGAAAGTTGGTAAACCCTCCGAATATCCCTGTGAGCTGGTGAGGCTTGTAAGGCACGTGAGTATCGACAAGGGCACTGTCCAATAACGCTTAAACATGTTACACCACCCGGGCGCCATGAGTTCTCCGGAGTAGAAGAGGCTTTTCTTGTAACAATGGAGGAAGAAAGCCTGAGAGTTTTCTCGCTGGATGAAGGTACAGAGGCCACGATGCTGAAAACTCTATCTCAGATAATCAGGGTGGCTACAGTAGCTGTGCCCCCATAGGGTTATGCACCACCTTGACCCATCGGACCCGAGGACAGTGTTGGGGCAATTGTAGCATATCATTCGCAGGCGACCGTTAATTGGTGCCTGAACGGCGCAGATGCGATAGCAGGGTACCGTTTCACTCATTACAGCTCGGAAACAATTTAAAGATAGTATACAATCTTGCAGACGCAGAAAAACCGAAAGAAGGCGTGGTGGACTGTTCATACAAGATACCGAACAAGGTGAGGGTTTCGCATTGGCGGAATGAGAGGCGTGCATCAGACACAAATTTTCGAGATATCCTTCCAACTTCGTTGCAAAGAAACTAAAAATATTGATATCACTCCCATGACCAAGGTGTGGGGGCAAAATTTGCAGATTTGATTAGGACAATTTCCGACCTCTGGTAAGCGTATCGGATGACATGCTGGACTGCCGATGATCTGAGCGTATATGTATGTGGGTGGATTCTTATACCGAGCCCAAGACGCGCGCCTATGGCAGTCTTTAGAAGATGAAAGGATGAACACCACCTTTGGTCATATTGATATTGTTCTCTATTGGAGTGGGATGGAGGTTATGAGAGAGGTTCTAGGCCATATCTTTTGACTAAGCCAGGGAAAGTGCCCCCAAAAGGATAGCCCTGTAGGGCTGAAACAGGCGATGCCCTACTCTCGTAGAGTTTGTCGCCTAGGTGTGTGTCGTGGTCCTCGAAGCCAGGTCTTCGCACTACTGATTTGGTCTCCTAGGAGGAGCCCGCTTTAAGGGCTCCCTCCAGGCATTAGTCCTGTGGGCTATATGGTTGGAGGGTGACCCTTTACAATTAGAACAGCTTGAGCAGCGGACGTCGCTCAACTTTAGAGTCCTGAACGCCCTGCTACAGACCTACAGACCTATTTTCTACGCCCCCAAGCTGCCCGTGAGATAGTACTGGAAGACCCTGTACATAGGCCAGTCAGGCTCCATAACTTCGGGTTACCGAGAACAAGTAGTTGCACGCGACAGTATCCTATTCGGGAATGATGATGCGTAAATCGACTGCTCCTTTCTTGGCAATGTCCTATTAGTCTGTAAGGCTAGAGAATCAGAAGCCTCCTCTAGCTGTGCGATTACTGAAGGGATAACTAGGATAAACCCTTAGTATAGTGATATCAACATTGCAGCACATGCATCGCTATAGACCAGCGTATTACAGCTAGGACTTATGTCAGCCTCCAATTTGCGCCCTCTGCTCTTGCTCGTCTTCGTACTCTACAGCGTAAGGCTCGGTCGGAGTCTGACTAGCCTGTTGTATCCGCCTAGGTTCCGTGTCAAGATTGTGCTTTACGCTCCCGGATCTATTCCTTTATACCTTGGACGACACAGGTTTTCTTCCAAGGTCAATAATGATAGGGAACAGCCTTAAGCTGTTCCCCAACGTATTATTATGAATTTTTGTTGCAGTCGTCTCACTTGATTCTCCGCCCGAAACGTCGCATAGTATGTCCATCAAGGAGACCAGAAGCACCTGTTCAGAGCGTAGAGGTAGTCTTTTCCCGTATGCGTCAAGGGATAAGGTAGGAAAGCGAAAGCTAACAGTGGACAGCTATTGTTCTCCAAGGCATGGTATTTAACGTAGTCTTAGCATACTTTGACATCATCCCCTCCAGGCCCATATTGAGTATTGATGCTCACAGGAGCATTGCCATTGATTATAACGGGATCAGTAGTCTCTTTCCCGTTGATCCTCCCTATAGCAAAGCAACATGATGACGGCGTAATACCGTTGCTATCGCGTTAGTCGAGGTTGTATCACTATGTTTGCATGACATCCGGGAATTCTCCATGATCTCATCCTTCGTAAGTAGTTGCGGGTACTTTGAAGTGCACACATCTCCAGAGCTTTCAGGTTTCTTCTGTGTTATTGTCGCCTGTCATGTCTCTATGGGTTCCTAGAGTTAGGCTTTCCAAGTATCGTACGGGCTGATTGATTGCTGCTTGTCTTTGTCTGCGTAGGGGGCCTGTACAGGTAATAACAGGTGTAGTCGGCATTTCTCACGAAATGACGGTCATGCAATCTTTTGTGCCATTGGCCATATCTTCATGCATGTTGACCATGATCTGAGCGGGAAGCTCCTGGGCTGAAATTATTTCGCTTTGCGAATGGGCAGCCTTTCTTCTTCACTAGAGCTGTTGGTAGCGAGTCCGCATATTGGAACCCATCTAGAACCCTTTGATACCCGGAACAGTTATGGAGAAGGAAGGCCCTTTCTCCGCGCGTTCTAGACATCACCACTGCGTATATCATCTCCTTCAGTGTCAACGATTTACCAGGTGTCCAGCGGCCATACACACATGCGATTTCCTTCTAGCCTCCATTGTTGTAAATAGTGACGGTGCGATGAAGAAAGATAGATTTGGAAATCTTGTTCTGTATAACCATGAAGAGGAAAGAAGGATAGTGCGGAAGACGAATGTATGAACTCGTGTGCCTCGTAACTCTGTGCTTCACATTTTGGCGGGGATGTTCTTTTATCGAGTTCCAGTGACCGGCGATTTCACTTGGCTTATGCATGTGACCACTCTGGGTCAATGAAGTGGGGACTTGGAATAGAAAAAGCTCCGAAGGTCTCGGTAACCTTGACACTATGGAAGAGTCGGTGCTGCATGGTAGACTATCAAAAGCATGGCGAGTGATATGGTTTGATGTATGCAGTAGAATGACATGCAAGACATATGGACATGCTGTTGCAACGTGGCCCCATGATTCATGGTGGGGTGCGTTGATAATGAAATGAAGGAGATTGAAACGGAGCACAAAAAGTTGATCTCCGTCAGCAATGAAATCCACGAAGCTCCGTGGAACAATAAACGTCAACAGGAGAGGAAGATGATGACAGTCGGCGAATGCATCCTTCAATCTTGCTCGGATGGAGCTCGGAGTGCGCTATCCGCACTGAGCGGAATACCCATCTTTTTGGTGGATCAGTAAACCACGCAAATTGTATGAGCAAATATACGGAGATGACTTGGTGGTGGCTGGCCGTGTTCGTCGGCTTTCCATCTATCGTTCCACAACCAATGATTGGGCGGGTATGTCGAAAATCTGATCCTCCTTACGGTATTTGGGACGGAGATGACACCGAATTAGAGCTGCGACAAGCCGGGCATGACCTGGATATTGACCATGTAAGCGAAGAATACGCAGAAAGAGGTCTTTGGTGGCGTGTAACAGCGGGGTCGGAGAAGCTCGCTGGTGCAAGGAGTGTTGGAGGATAGAAGTACCTGACATCCGCGAGGACTTCCAGGTGCACAGACTCTTTCACGCAAGGAAACACCAGCAATATGTTAGTAATAGCAATGGATGTCAGATGCGAATTCTGATGCTAGGAGACCGTCGCTACAAGGGGTCCATGACAGGTGCTCCCTCCGAGAAAAGCAGGATTCCATGGCTCTATGCCATCTGCACCCACCCGCCCGCACCAGCTCATCACCCACATGCACATTAGTTCTCTGAACAACGTGCTTTCTGCGCGTCATCTCAGTTTCAGTTGCCATCCTCCACCGCTACTTGACCATGTATGATGCAAGTCTTCAGACCAGGCAATGCAGGAACCCATCAACGACGAACGGGCCAGTTATGATGGTGCACTATCCTACCCACAGCCCACAGACCATGTTCCGCCCACACGAGCCTCCTCCTTGGGGTCAGCCCTATGAACGAACGATTGGCGCAGACTTGTTTCAGCTTGGGTCTCTTGGGCCTTGGGCAGGCGCAAACCTCTCAAGTCTCAGTTAGTTGCCCAAATCCCAACTCTGCAAAACCCCAATCCCCAATCCCCAAAATCCACCCGAGCTTGACCATCTGCTGCCTAACACCACCACTACACCCATAGGACTAATAAATCCTCAGACTATCTCCTCCTATCGCCTAACAACTCTACAAGCAACAAAAAATCCATTATCACCCAACCTACATAATCCGCGCTTTTCCCTCAACCTATCCACCCCACAGCCTCACCCTTTCCCTCCCCTCTCTCGCCCTATCATTTTACTCTCCCACACCACGACACAAACCACAGGAAACTCAAAAGGCGAAACAATGCAAACACCTTCACATCACCACAAATTTACCAAACTATAAACCCCCGTTCAATTAATCTTCGACCTCTAATACCAATTTTCCCATACCATGTAATATGCGCCTTCCCCACCATCACCACCACCACAACTCCCACCTACCAAATCAATGCCGCCAGCCCTATCCGGCCCTCTTCCCCCCTCCATCCCAGACTCCCAACTCGGTCTCTCCGCTTCCGAACTCGCCATCCTCCGCCAACACCAACAAATCGCGCTCGCTAGCTCCTCGTCCACCTCGCACACCACCGCCAACAGCGTTTCTACAAGAGGAAGGGGGCATGTAAGGGGAAGCGCGAGCACCAGTCGAGCGGCAAGCGCAGCCAGTAGTAATGTTGGAGGGGGAGGGGGAAGATTGTTACTGGATGCGGGAAGCTTGGCGGTATTGGGGAGACACTTTGAGGGTTTAATGGGGGCGATTGGGGGCAGAATTGATAGTGTGAGTGGAAGAACATGGCTTCCTTATCTGCGACTCTTCCCTTATTCCCTACGCTCTCCCATAAGCGCCCCCCTCATTCTTCGTCCTTCTCCCCTCAAACAGATATGAGAGTCAGCTAACAGTCATCTAACACAGCTCACAGCCCAAACCACCGCTTCCACCATCTCCCAATCCAATCGCGCAGCCACCTCCATCGCCGCCGCCGATGCTGAGATCGCGCGATTCAGAGAAATACTACGTCAAATAGATGAGTTGGAAACCGAGTTCGATAAAGTCAGGCATATACGAGATATCGTTAAGAGTTTCAGGGCTAGAGTTGAAGGCCTGGAGAGGAGAGTTGATAGCAGGGCCCCACCTAGCCATCATGGGAGTAGTAAGGGGAGGGGAACGATAAGGAGGTGATGTTGATAAGTAGGAGACCGTGGAAGAAAGAGCGGAAGGGGTGGAGGAGTTCTTCTCGGATTTTTCCTAAGGTGGATATTCCTGCGCGTGTTTACTACTCCCCTTCGATGTCCTCATACTTCTGCCGGCGATGTCCGCCTGCAACCATTCGGCTTTTACTGCACAGGTTCTCACCGGCGCTGTTGGAAAAGGGAAAGACCCACCACAAAAACACAACCCAAATCCACAAACCAAAAACAACTAATATAACAATTCAGGATATCATCGGGAAAACGGAGGCAAGCTCTTTCCATTCTTATTTCTTTGGAGTTCACATTCGGACATTTTTGTTGATAATTGTTACGAGTACTTAACTATACCCGCTAGATCGAGGCGAAATAGCGCAAGCTAGTTATGTTATGTGGATAGCATGAATGGGATGAGGGTACTGTAGCTTACATACATGTATAGTTTATGTATGTAGGATGAATGCACCAAGCTTTTACTTTGGGAGTAGCACATTTCATCCATCCATCACACACGTTCAATCAGCCATCCACTTAATCTCCCAATCAATCAATCACTCACTCAATCGATACAACCGAGCCGGGTAGATCTGGACATCCGAAGCGTGTGCCAGTACCACGGTGATATCATTTGCAGATGCATGCATGGCAGGGATGAACACCAAGGTCATCTTATAACCATAGTATTGCTAGCAAATAGCATACACATTCCATCCTTCCATTCATTTATTGAGGCCAAAGAGAATGAGTGAATGCAGTCAAACGCCCACTCACTCACTCACTCACTCACTCACCTAATAAATCAAGCCCGATCGATATCCGCATGAAAATGGAAAGGCATACCTATGGGTATGGTATACTATTACAGTAAAACAATCTACAAATTTACAGATCTACAACAATGTATCAAAGAAAAGCAGGGAGGGCGAGAGTAAAAATGTTCATGCATGCATTCATTCCTAGATATATAACTCATTCAGGCCAAGGTAGTTGAAAATTTTCTATTTATATTTTAAGCACTGATGAAAGGGAAAGGGAAAGGGAGATTGAATGCTTTGACTATATGATTGTATACATAGCTGGCTAGAAGATTTATTTAGTGTTTTATAGCTTGTATACGAGGGAGAGTGAATGTACCTCCGAGTCTGTTGAGATTGGTATGGTACGGTATGTTATGTCATGGTTATGGGTGGCCGGTCCTGAGCTGTTGTTCTCCCTTCCTTTGCATGCTTCGAGGTATATTGTCGTATACGTATGCGTTTCTGTTGTCCACCTGTTTGGCTGGGTGGTTGGGTGCTTGAGTGGATGAGTGATGGATGCCATATGCTTAGGGCATGATAAAGGGTTGTGACGCTGTGTGTTGGCCCTGTTCGCCACAATTTTCAGCTAGTTTGATCTGGTTGGTTGTTAATGGATGAATGGATGGATGGTTGGTTGGTTGGGCGGTAAGCAGGCTTTGATTTCATTCGATCTGATTTTGATATTTCCTTCCGGTAGGCGGTGTTGAGAAATGGTAGGATGCGTTGATACTTGGCTTGTTTTGCTTTCTCCGGTTGTTGTCCTTAGTGTATCCATAAGCTTGAGCTTGCCCCGGTCGTCGTTCGGTTGATCGATGGAGTGGTCAATGCTCGTTGGGCTGGCGGAGTATTTTATGGCTAGAGCCGTGTTTTCGGTGGGCGGTGGTCATGGGTAGAATGATTTTGGCAATCAGTATAGTGATGTTTCGAGGAGACTTGTGGAGAATGAGCTCGTGCGGTCTGCTTGTGCGAGGGGTTGGTGGTGAATGTTTTGATAGACAATGGATTTGATGTGGTAGCCAATACCATTCGCGTTCATGTTCAGGCTCAATGGGTTGGTAAATTGTTGGCTTCTTTGACAAATGCCCTATGGACTTTTTCTACTGACTGTACTTTGTCATGCTGGAAGAGGCACAGTGTAAAGCATAGCCGAGATCAAGATCCCCATCTACCATACCACGTTGAGTAACCTGTCATGACGAGACGAGAATTGTCCATCTGTAAATCCCATATTTCCGAGCCACTTGATTTGTCTTTCTCTCTCTCTTACTTCCCATCTTTCGCGAGCGAACGTGTTCCAAGTAGTGTACCTATCGCTTCAGCTCTCCTTATTCATCACACCTCCCTCCTTTCTTCTTCCGTAACCTCTAAGTCTGGTCGGGTGACCGATGTGGGTATTTTCAGAAGTCAGTGGGTTGCGCTAAGCGCTCGTGCTCGTATGAGTTCAACAAAGGAGAGCCAAAAGGGCTTGATCTCCGCTGAACTACGTAGGATGGCTTTGCTATACCGTATTCAGGCGAAGGCAGTAGAGAGAGCAGCGAGTAGAAACATTAGTCCATGATATCCTGTTACAGGCGCTAGTTTCTCGCCGCGTGGATCTCGCTGTTCGTAAGTGATGGAATCGAAGCGATCATGGCTCGCGAGAATCTTTGCCCATTTCGTATGTCCCGGCCACCCATCTCGCCTGCCTCTATCCGAGCTTCTATGCGGTGTGTTCTAAGTATTCGACTTCCTTTGCGTTCGAATTCACATCATACTGTCCTATCTATAATCCCCATCGTGACAACTTTGCTTGGTCTAACGTAGCATTTGCTCAGAGTCCTCAGCATGGCCGAAGGCGCATGGTTGGACTTAAAGTCGAAGCTAGATCAGCTTGTAAGCATCCACGGCTTTTCTGTACCCTCCCGAGCTGCTCGCTCGCCCCTTGGATATGCGTTTAGCCTCCTCTGCGTTTTGCGTTCCCGATATAGTTCGCAGATTCCCTGTAGACTTTCCCTCTTCTTTCTCTGTGACGTGATGTCTTAGCTCGGTCCGCCGTCCATCTTTCCCCTTTTTCTACCATGGCGCTCATCGCGTGGCCGAACGTCACCGGTAGCTGTAGGATCCTGAGGCCTGTACGCACGTGTCTACTGCTGTTATCGCATGCGTCGGATCCATCCCATGCATGAGGCTCAATCCATTCCGTTACATTCGAGGGGTATGTGGGTGCATGGAGATACGGGGACGTGGGACTGTATCATGAGTTGGCGCTCGTGAATTTGGTGCGGTGGCGGTGGGTCCGAGAGTACAAAGGAGGGAGTCATCGTCGATGAAGGGGCAAATCGTATGCCTAGGATGCCAACGTATCCCTCACGTTGCCCATATATCTAGCTTCCTTCACTCCTTAGGCTTTGAGGAAGAGTAAAATGACAGGGAGAGGCGCATTGCTGGCTTATTGAGAGGGGGGTCGGCCAGTTTGAGGCTGACAGTCTTGCGTAATGTCCTCTGGTGTGCTGATGTGATGACTAGGATCGGCTGGGCAGTATACGGAGCACCTAAGTCAGTCCTGATAAACAAGATGACAAGGCTCAAGCGTTAAAAGGTTTGCAAGGAGGTGTTTGGATACATCAGCCATAAGATGCGATCATTTTGGGGGGCTGACAGAGCAAGAGTGTGGTGTTAGTCATTGTGTCAGGGGGCCCTTCAAATATGGCTGGATTTTCGCATACCAAAAAGCGAATGCTGTGCATTGTGGATCGACATGATGAGTTGTCCATTCCAAATCAAGACTCTGGAGTGGACCTCTACCATGGCGTCGGCTTCTTGAGGCCTTCCTAAGATATTTTCTGACGCTGTAGATCTGTTCGAAAGAGTTGGGGCACAGCACAATTTGCTCATCGCGGTTGCGCTCAGAAAAGACAAGGGGTTGTAGGTTACCGAGCGTCTGTTCTAGACTTGCATCTTTACCGCATGGAGCGAGGGACCGTCGCGTGCAACGTCCTGTCAACAAACGACTATCCCATGCCAGAGATTATGAGATACAGTCGCTCCTTTATGGGGCTGACCATTTCAAACAAACGCGTTTGGCTGAATCGGACCCCAAGGGTCTAGACCTTTCGGTACTGGGGTCAAGTCTTCGCGATGCAAGACTGGAAGACACCTCCCTTCTTGGGCTGAAGATTGCTCCTTGTGTCTGTGCGCTTTGCAGGGATGCGCAATAGCCATGCGCTCTCTGCAAGTCTTGCTGCAAGACCAAGCGTCATCAACCCCCATCGTCATTGTTGTAGGTAAGAAATTTGGTAAAGATGATGCAACCTGGACCCAGATATGTAGTATGCGCATATCTCCATTTTGTTGTAGCTCTCTAGACAGTAGCTTCTGACTCTATGACATAGAACAGCACATGCAAATTCTTGGAGGCGCAAAAGAAGTGATCTTCAATACATTGCTTTCACACTGCTTCAAATTTTCTGTTGACAAGTTCTCGGCCCAACCGTTCCCGACGCCTCCAATACGCAGATTGGGTATTGAAATCAACATGCATTTCTTGGGACGCGCCTAACCATCCGAATCAACATGTCATGGCCAATCGTAGTATATAATCGCTGCGAGTCATGTATAATCAGAAACCGACTTTCCGGCATGCTAGGACCTTATGTACTAGCAGGGCTGGCACCGCCATGACAACCTCGCTCGTGTCGTTTCATATTGCTCCTCACGCTGAAAGCTTTTCCGCAGCCTTTGTGGGGACATTGGAATGGCTTCTCCCCTGTATGCGAGTGGCTGTGAATGCGAAGACTTGATGGCCTGGAAAATGCTTTGTTGCACGTTGGGCAGACGTATCGGTCTTGGGACTGGCCGGAAAAGTTCGTCGAAGAAGATTGCGCAATGTAATGATGATGCTGATGTTGGAACTGATTTGGATTGCTTGGATCTACTGGAGATGCCTCTTGGGGATTAGCGATTGGGGAATTGACAGTGTTCGGTAGGTTTGGCGGTGGGAAGTTGGTTGGAAGCGGTCGTTGATAGTACAGTGCTTGCGGGCCTCCTGTAGGATTCGGATGAGCCGGAGAGGGATAGGAGTAACTAGATGTCGTTGATGGGGATGGAGGGTATGGGGAGTTTTGATATGGCGAATCTGAAGGATGGGAAGGCATCGTGTTCCCAGGGTGTGATGAAGGCGGGCCACGCTGGCGCTGCTGATGCGGCTCAAGGTTGTTAATTGCCCCTCCAAAATATTGGGCGGCAGACGTTGACGATTGCGAAGAATTCGCAGAGGGAGACTGGTGGCGAACGTCAAAACCAAGCTGTGGGTCAATTGGAGGTGATGGCGGTACTGCATTAGGATTGCTCACGGCTGGCGGACCGTAGCTCTGGGGCCCATGGCCCGTTGTCTGATGCTCTCCCCCTTGAGGCTGTTGCTGATTGACTGATTGCCTGTCTGAATCCACTGCAAGCTAGAATAAGCATCCCAAGCAGGAAACAATTAGCAGGAACGACTAACCTTGGTGCTCCTGACTAGGAGGAGGAACATCCATACCGATCAGGCTTTGAATGGAAGGCAGAGTCCGGAGGCTCTGAGTGTCGACTGGTGGTGAAGGCGGTGGATGTGGTGGTCGTGCATACACTGACGATTGACTGATGTAGGGGCTCGCAGTGAGGGCAGTTGCCATTTCTTGCCTCAGACTATTTGGGAGGCGATTGGGAGGATTTAGAAAAGGTCGACTAGATGTTGATTGCTGAGTCGAGGAAGTGTGTTGAGCTGTTCTGTGAACGAGATTCGATAGATTCATATCTTAAGGACAAGGACTGAAGTCAGTCAAAGCACAGATAGACAACTATAGAGCGGCTGAAAGCAAAAGATAGCTAAGGTAGGTTGACGAATCAAGGGCCAATGCGTGCATGAAGCATGAATGCCATAGACAGGGGAGGTGGGTCCAGGAGTCAAGAATAGAGTAGGTATGCATGATGATGGAAAGCAGAAAAAAAGGTGTTGAAGGCTTACAAGGGTTAAAGGAAGAAAGCCATTGAATGTGGATACCCTTTTTTTTCTCACGTGTTTTGCAAAGGGCCGGGAACGCTCTTCTCAAAGAGGTGAATAATTATGATGGCTTGGCTTGCTTTGCTATCGATCTTGATGATCTCCAAGGCGTACGAGTAGCAGCAACAGTAGTGAGGAGCTGGGGACCAAAAGGTGCCGAACTACTTAGCCCCCAGTATGCTGGATTAGAAAGATGACGGCGGTGCACGCCAGATCTTCAACGAGGTCGGGAGAGGTAAGTACAGAGATGGTGTGGCGACTATCACTTTCCTATTTGCTATTCGACTTTCCTTCCTTGGGGTGTTTTGGCTTGGGGGATGTGGCTTTGAGTCTCGAATTCTGGAGTTATTGGGGACTTGGGAAGTTGGGGATTTCCGGCACCAAGGTTAATGTCTGGATAGGTAGCTGTAAGTAGGGTAGACCGAATACTTGGGTATGTGATCGTCCCAGAAAATCGGTCGAAGAGGGCAAGCAATGTCTCGGTTAGGAAGAAGGTGCTTGTTAAAAAGTTGAGGCTAGCCAACCCAGCAGAACGTTCCACCGCTCGCCCTAGGTCCTCGTGGTGGTTAGGATGATCTTGCACCAATGAGCTAACCTTGCCCCTGCTTCCGGGCGATCACTCCATTGATCTTCCCTCCGCTAGGGAACTTACAGAAACGTCAGAGATGGTGTATTCTGGTGGGGAATGATTAATCAGAGGCCAGATGCTTTTCTCCATGGAGGAAGGAGGCGCGCGTCAAGGATATGGATGGGAGGTTGCGTGTGTGCGGGATCCAGTACCTCGGGGTACCAGGAATGTTGGATTTAGGTTAGGTCTAGAGCCGATTCCTCCAATCAAAACACTCCAATTTGACCGTCTGACGGCAGAACCGATGGGGGTTAAGGAAGGGGTTGTGGAGAAGAAGGAAGGTGGCTAAAGTGACAGGGTGGCAACGGAGTGACAACACCGCAACTCACTACCATGACTCTGCGGTACCACTACGCCCGTGTACCCATGTACCTCATGTCCTTCGCGGTATCTGTACCAGGTACCTTTGATGTACAGATCCACGAAGAAAGTCGGGAAGCGTCCCGGTCGGTCCATCAAGCCTGCCTCTTTTCAGGAGGTGTCTTCCCCGGAAGAGGATTTCATTCTAGACCTTTGTGCGATCTGCAGGTTCAGCACAGCACAGGGAAATTTTTGGGAGGGGGCGTTCTTACCGGTTTGGTGGTCCGCTTTTTGGCAGGCTGCTAGCCAGTGGCTTCAGTGGCTAAAATGGTACCCCTTAGGGAGCTCTAGGGAGCTTAGGGGAGCTTATTATTTAGCATCGTTAGCACTCTTAACGCAGCTTTGCACCTACAACTCGGGGCAACCGCGTTACTGGTGTACTTTGGTAGGGAGTAAGCTTAGGGTAGCTTAGGGTAGCTTAGGGGCAGCTTAGGCGGCCTAGCCATCTGGAAAGGCCACAGGCAATCTACCGGCTGATCATCATCAATACCGTCGATCGCCGTAATGCATCATGCGTGCTTCATGCTTTTTCGCCCCAGCCCCACGGGGCACCAGACGAATCCAACGCAGGAGCCAACCAACCCCCATTCGATACTCGACATTTTTCTTACTTTCTTTTTGTTCCTAATCCTTCCCTTCTACCAGGGGCCACGCCGGCCACTGATCGAGTCTATCGTGACACTACTTCCAAACGCCACGCAATCACTCACAACTCTCCCACATCGGTCTTTTGCACTTGTTTCACCCCCATGACACCATGACACCATGAACCAGCATTATGGTACCTAAGGTAGTACTGGGTTAGTAGCGATGATCGATCCCAACGGGCCCGTCCACATGCTATTGACATCGCTATCAGTATAGTATCAGTGGCTGAGCCGGGGGCCTTGCAAGCTTCCAAGGGTGCTCTCGCTCTCTCGCTAGCCTAGGGGACTGCTTTCCCGTGATCCGTGATCCCGAGCACTGGGCCTTGGCCCTTCCAGAAACACATGCCTGCAACGAATCTCCCGAGTCATCAAACGGCGCGGGTCAGCGATCGTCACTGCAACACCAACGGCCTTCCACCCATCCCGTTAAACATCAAAAGCTGGCGGCCAACGGTCATCATCTTAATGAGGAGGCTTGATGAGGCTTTTTTAATCATGAATAGCTCGCTGCAGATCCTGTTCAACCTCAACTCCGCACGGAGATAAGCCCGTTCGCAAAATTCATTCGTCTCATATTCTTACACCATATAGGTACAATGTACTGTACACCAAGCTTACGTCAAGTGCCGATAATTCCAAATATTGGACCCCTGGTGCGGAGTCCATCCCATACACCGTGAAGAGCAGAGACTTGAGCAATCGTGCCTGGCCCTGTCAACCATTCACTAAACAACCCGAGATTTACTGCAGCTGTCAACTCCCACGTTGAAACCTTTAATCATAGCTAGCTGCAGTGGTGGCCGTTCATGCGCTGCGCTACTTGATAGGCAACCCGGCGTGATATGAGGCTTCTGCTGTAAACATCACACACATTGACTAATGACAAAAGCTAAGCCTTTCCGACCTTTCGCTTTGCTCCAAACATTATTGATGCTTCAGTCCCGAGGTACTCCAATCGCTTCTTTTTCTCTGAAAGCGCAAAATTCAGATTTTACTTTCGTCCACAGTTGGCATTTGCTCTCTTTACTAGTCGAACGGCGCTGTCACCAGCCGTTAGTCGAATGTGCGTGATACAACCCCTGATACTTGTGCAGGCTGTGCTTTGTAGTCTTTACACAATATCATGAGGCTCCGAGAGATTGCCAGATTGGTAAATCTCAAAGTATCAGGACGCAAGGCACGGCTGTAATTTTGCTACAGTCTGAATGGAGCGGCTAGTAGGACACCTGCAGCCCCTTAGGGGAGCTCTTGAAATGGCGACCACCTCACCAACACACCATACAATCCTAATCAAACGTCAAGTCTGATAAGGTACACGTCCCACGGACCATATGCACTTCCTCGGCAAATTGCATCTAAGTTTGGAGGTCATAGCGAATTCCTTGACATGAAACCATTTCGTACGTCTGTCTTTCTGGGCTCATTCTATGTTATTTCTGGTGTGAAATCGGCCTTTCATGAAGTCGTCAAGGTGGAGGGATCTACGATGGACGATCTATAGGAGGAATATGGTAAGATTCCAGTATCAAGAGTGTTCCATCAACATGTCAATCTCAATCTCAATCTCAAACAACCCGTCGTAGTTAAGCGAGTCGTTTTAGTTGTCTGGGTCGGCAATGCAGATCATGCAGGTCTAAGGTATATCGGGAAGATCGGGCTTAGTGTCCAACCTCAAACAGCTCTCCGGCCTGTCCAGATGGGCAATGGGGCCCACTATGCTTACTGGGCCCACTCGGTTCGCCTGTCACTGCTGTCCCCAACCCTAGTTATACCTATTACACTTACCCTGAAGCGTACCTTTGAGCCTCAATGAGGCTAGTTCGGCCTCACGAGGTCTAGATGCATCTGCAAGAGCCCGCTCCTCCAGCAAAATCAACATACCGATTATTTCCCTCCTACACCATCCACAATCTTTACTTGCAGGAGGAGATAGTCAAACCTCTTACTCACAGTCCCAGTCGGCAATACCCTGTCTCTTCTACAAACTTCCTACGAAGCATATAAGCAAGGAGACTTGCGCCGATGATTAGCGACTATGGAACAATAAGTCCCCCTCCACACCTCCTTCTCTTCACACTTCTTTTAGTTGATTGCAGTAGCCTCGCTTCCGCAGCTTCCTACTCTTCACTTCTCTGCAACATCAAGGGATGGAGCCATTGGAGAAAGCTTGGACTAAAATCTTCCGTTATCCAAACAGAACGCTTGATTGCAAACTTCAGCTACAATCCCCGGGACTTAAACGTTTGCAGTGCGAGCGCCATCCTCCGTCTCTTCGATCAAACTGGAGGTCCGAGCGCACAACTTTGATGGTGCTGGATTGTCAGCTAGTACGCACGTAAATTGTCGTGCGATCTTTGGCAGGGAACACTGTGCTGCGTTCCTGTCTACACTCATACTGCCTCAGCCATCAGATCAGTGCTGACTCTAGCCACTTCGCAGGCATAGTTGTGCGTTCTACTCCCTCTCTGCACGCCTGGAGCCTGGAAAGAAGTATGCAACGCGTAGGGCGAGTCCTCGCCCCCGCATTACCTGAGAATATCCAAGCGTGCGATTATGGCTACTGGCTTCTGCTGATCAATCAGGACCAATGCTTCCTCTCCACTTTCGCTTCCACCAGAGGCACCTGTGCATCACAAGCTTTCACTGCAACCAGAAAACCTTCCGCCCATACGCCGTAAACATTAGCTTGGCGGTCCCTTCATTCTCGGATATGCTCGTTTATCAACATTCCGTCTTACCCCGCATTAGCAGCTTCCAATTTCTATGTTTCTTGTGTCATGCCGACTTCGAAATTTGCTTCTGCGTGGTACACAGATTGGGAGCAGCCAAAGATAACCCCTTGCTTACCGCATCGTGCATGGCCATCACTTCTATATCAGACAAGCTGCCTTAGCCTTTTCCTTTAGCGAAGCCTGGACTCCATATATGTTTCCCGAATTAGCCGTATCACTTCAGTATGACCCGTGATAACAGCTAATTGACACGACATCGTCTCACCCAGCAGGAAAGGTTGCTCGTTGTTCCTACAGACCCCGAAAAGGTCACCGAGACCCTCCGCTTTTGCCTACTCCACCCGCCGTCCCCGCTGCAGCCAAGCTGTCATCCAACATTGAAAATTTTGATATATCCATGCATGTCCCTAAATCATGGAGCTCAATATCTCTTGCTCCGCTGGTCATCTGGATGCAGCTAATTTAAGCATTCATTCAAGCAAGCTTCAGCTTGTGAGATCAACAATGCAACATCGTTAAGGTTCAAAGCAGTCCGAGGAAGTAGAGTCTGACCCCATCGAAGCTCGTGAGCCGTCTGAAGGTACGAAAAGCGGCAGGGATGAGGAATGAAAATCTCAAATCGTGTGTGTCGAGGAAGCGATGGATTTGCCCGAGAAGCCCGCTCAAGGCGCTGTGCTGTGCATTTCCAAAGTCTATGTCGAATGCTTCATCCCGTTCCCTGGCTCTGCTCGAATTGAAGTGCTGTGCGTTTCCAGCTCTCTACCTATGTCGAAATGACGAATGCTAATAAATGCCCCCAGGGAATGGCTATGATCACCGATCATGCAATTACCGACCATCATTATATCCTTCAAATCATAAGCCACGATTCATGATCGCTCAAGCTCAATCCAAACAGACGAATGCTATTTCGAATGCTATCCAATTCATAAGCCATAACAACTCAACTACCGAGTCTACTGCCTCAACTCTTCAGATCCATTCAATACAACCTGGCTCAGCATATAGTTCGTCAGAAGACAAAGATACTACCTCAAAACATTTGACCAGTCCAACATACGATAGCTTAGGAATTTTTTTTCACTACATGTGAATCTGTTACCTTAACCTACCAAAATGGTTCAATCCAACATCCCTGATACTCCAATTTACGAAGCCACCACAAACGGTTCTCACGCTCACCCATAAATTCAGCCCATCTATCCGCCCTTCCTCGATTCCAAATCTCCTTCACGTACCCCAAAACCCCCAGCATCGACTTCTACAAATTTCAGAGTCAGATTTGAAGCTATAAACCCCTCAAGCTATCTCCCCATCACCATGTCCCACCCTGGCAAATCAATTCCCTTCCCAAGCCACAGACACCTTCCACTCCAGCATCCTCCAACCATTCATCAAATAACCCAGCATCCGTTCCCAAGCTACCCACCAAGACTAAAGAAAAATTCTACCACTACCGTCAATCTATCCTAACATTCAGCCCCCCTGTCATCCAAGAAAATCATTCCCACTTCCACTCTCTCACAATGTCTCCGTCCATCCCCACTTCCCCCCACCACAGCCAACACAATCTAAATAACAGTATATCAAACGATAAATACAAACCGTCCAATCACCCCGCCACGCTCCTCACCATCCTATCTGCAATCGAATAACTATAAAGCACAGGAATCTAGTTTCCCCCCCTGGATAACGCAGTCTGGGCTATGGCCATACAGAAAAGCAGCCTCAGGTGAATATACAAATATTAAGAACAGCGTCAACTAACAAGGAAGCTAATGTGAATGTATAGAAGGGATGTGCTGTAGGGCGTCAGAGTCTTCGATGGATCTAATTGATCCCTAAGAGGACATAATAAACCTGATTAACCACCACCACCACCAGCAGTACAGGAATCTCACAATAAATCATCACCCATTGCAACACGTAGCATAACATGTCATCCTAACACTCACATCCAACGTACCCTCCACCCTCCATCCTACTTCTTCCCCTTCATATCCGATCAGCAGCTCAGGTCCCCCAAAATCACCTCGCATCACGTCACATCACAACACATTCCCCAGCCTCACCTAACCACGTAAGCACCCATCCATCCACCTATCCATATACCCACGTTATCAATCCTTTCATCTCATTCTCACCCCCCAACCCTCACGATTCCCCCAGCACCTAAGCAACCAAAGCCACCTTCGCAAGGAGTAATCAATGAATCAGAATAGAAAAGATTAGATCAGATTAGCATAGGGTATCATGCTCCCCCTACCTATTCATCTATCCATCAACATTCCATTCCAATCCATTTCTAGTCAATCAAGCAGTCACTTAGTCAATCAGTCACTTAGTCAATCAGTCACTTAGTCAATCAGCATACTCTTATCCTTATCTTGTTCCACTCCATAGTGTTTAGCGGTTGTGTAGTATAATTTTACGATATCAACCAAAAGAGGGAGAAGTGGGGAGCGTTTGTAGGATCTTGTGTCTGTGTATAGCTGGGATGGGATGGCAAGGGGATGGAAGAGAAGGGAAGGGAGAGGGGATTTTATATTCTGGGATATAGGGTCTGGTCAGGGAGGGGGAAATATCCGATGGAAGCATGTTCTTGGCTGGGATGAGAATGGGAAGGGGAGGGGTTTGTGGGGAACAGGTAGTCAGATAAGGCCTGGTTAGGGAGGGGCCTTGAGGTGGAAAGATAGGATAGAGGCATACCATACAGTCGATCGTGATGATAAGAACATGTGTAGTTGCATGCCTGCAGACTGGTCTTGTGATAGGCAGGCAAGGCGAGAAGGGAGCTTCATATACGTGCACGAAGCTCTTCAGGAGGACATATAATACCGAAGGACGAAGGCACCTGAGTAGAAAGGAGATAGCAGTATGTAGATGTCAAGAATTTATTCGCTTATTGGTCTGACTAGGCACAAGGCTATACCGCCGTAATCTTCTATCTATTGCATTAGAATGCATCTTCCCAGGAAAACAGAAAAGCGCCGGCCCAATGCTCGTCATCACGACTCGTGCCGGAAAGGAAGGTGGAAAGGAAGAGGAAACGCCTGTACGCTATGCTCACACATCTATGTTCTGCATAGAATTCTTGATAAAAGGAAAAAGGATCGAGTGGGCCCCAAATGACAAGTAAGACTTAGGTATGTAGTGATGCCCTTTCTGCTGCTGTTGCTGATTTCGACTGCGATCCTCCCGTACGATTCTGCACTCAAATGCTGCCCGATACAAGTGGGCATTGTCGGATCCTAGATGTTCGTAAAGTCGTAATGATGATGCTTGTTGGTGACTATTTACTCCGAGGAATACGGCTCTTGGTCCTCGCTCTCTCTTTCATTCAGCACATCTTCCCTTTCCTTTCCGTGTCTCGACTTTCGGATGTCTAGTCCACCTTCCGCGTTCTTTGGTGTCCTAGCTCTTCGCATTCCACCCTCTCGTAAACTGCCGTCGCTGGTTTTGGTGGGTAGGCCGGACGAGCTCCATATCCGTGAATTTCGATTACTGTAATCCAGGCGTGAGTTGCGGTTACTTTCATTGAAACTCTGAAAGTCGCGCGTGCTCCAACTGGCTCGATGGAGACGCGCCCCAAACGGTACGGAGTTATCATGATGTGATCGCAAACTATTCGCACGGCTAGCCCGTGCAGTATTAGGGCCACTCACTGTACCGGCAACAGAGATGCGGGATCCTAGTGGATCATGGATGCTGCCAATGAAGTCTTCATCTTCATCTTCAATCTTGTTTTCACGACGGACGGATACCACGTTGAAGTAGGGTCCTTTAGGCTCCTCAGCCGGCGGTGGGGGTGGGGGTGGAACATCAGGAGCTATTTTCTCTAGATGAGCAAAGTAGCGTTGACGAATGTTTGCCCATTTACGAGGCCTAAAGTCCTCGTGATTACGGGTGACAGACATGTAACTCGAGATGGCGCCGACAGCAATAGCGATTAGAAGAACAATGGTGAGGATGCCTTGAATGACGATGATGACGATACCGATGGCGGTCGTGGTTATCCTCGCAAGATTGAAGCGCTCATCGAAGGCTGCAGATAAAGCCACTGTAGCGACCTTGCTGAAGCCAAGTAGGTAGACCATTAAGGCGTTGAGACGAGCACCCTCGAAGGGCTTAAGAACGACGATCGCTATCAAAGCGAGGATCTCCACAACAAGGAGACCGAAGACTTGAGTCAGCGGTTGACCAGCGGCGGCTCCGTAGAAGCATGCACGAACGAATTCGTATACAAGCCACGCAGAAAAGAACCACCATTTCGTCCTTCGGAACCGTGCCGCCAACCAACCAAATTTCCGGATGTAGTCCTCGTCTTGATGCACTTGAAGTCGCTGGGGGTCTTCATCGACGTGGTGTATCCTCTTCCATGGCAGTGAGCCGGAGGAGGCTCTTTGTTGCGACTTCTCAGACCTACGACTCTCAAGCTCTAAGCCGTACCATGGAATAAAGCCAAAGCACTTTGTCTTCTCGAAGTGCAGTCGGTCATGGACCCATTCGTAGTGTCCCAATCTAAGTCGATAATAGCAAGCATAACCAGCAACGCCAAACATGCCAACAAAGAAGATGGCGAAGACGAGAGCTGCAATAGCAGTGACCCCAGCAGAACCCTTGTATGCGAACTCAAACGTCGTTAACAACATCATCATGAAAAACCCGATGAACATTGCGCGAAGGGCAGCTTGGGCAGTGTAGGCGAGCCAATGAGTTCTGAAGTGCGCAAGTCTTTCCGTCTTAATCAGGTTTTTCTTGCTCAGACCTTCCAGAATCCATTTGAACGCAACGACTGAAGCGCTGATGAGGACGACTAGGATGAGAAACCAAAGGAAGCCAGTCATGAAAGCGTTAGACGCTGGAATACCCTGCTCAGAAAGGGTGCCTGCAAAGCCGGAAAAGTTGCCTGGGATTGGTAGACCTGGCTTGATGGGAGACCCATACCAATTATAGCCATCCGACGAATTTGCGAGCTCTCTTTTGCCGATGTGAAAGCTGGCATAGCGACGACTGGCGATTAAGCCTTCCCATGCCCTTGATCTAATTTGATCCCAACGATCATCTTCTGACTCTGTGTATCGCCGATATATGCTGTGAGCAATTTCTCGTTTGTAAATCTGTGAGATCTGGTAACCCCCACCAAGGTTATTGGCTGAGGCACCGTCACTGGCAGCTCCAACGATACTGGTATTCCCACCATTACTGCCGATGAAACGATTGATACTATTCTGCATTCGCTCGCTGTATATCATTCCCGCACTCCAAGCAAAATTGCTCCACCATGCAGCAAGTACGCTCGGCCAGTTCATAGACAATGCACCCGTGAAGAATATGTGGTGAAAGACGGCGAAGACCACGAATATGGAAAGTGAATGTGCATAATGCGTACGCATTGTTGGTATGTGGCGACCGTAGACTGCTGTGGCGAAGGATGCAACTAAAGCCACTGCCGTGAAGATTCCCAACACTGTTCCTACGGAGCTAGGATGCGAAAAAGTGGCGCCGTTTGTGACGACTGCGGAATAACATCCTATTTCTGTTTCTGTGGCATTGCTAAAGAGGCGCAAGATAGCTTGGCCTTCGAAATCGGGTATGGAAAGGGCGATTGGAGGAATTCCTGCCACGTCGGACTCGTCAACCGGGATGATGCCATCGGCGGAAATGGGTACACTTCGATTCATAGGGCAGAGACTATGTCGCGTCAGATATGTATTCGAGGAAAATAACAACATCCACCAACCTGTATATCTGGGCATTGCATGGATTGAAGGTAAGGTCGAATCGTGACTCGCCGTAGGCAAAGACACCAATGTACACTAAGAATGCTCAGTTAGTCCTTTTATAGTTGCAAACTCTGATAAACGTACTCATAATGCTGTCATTAGCTACATTGGTATTGCCTTCCAAATGGAACAAGACGGTCATATTATCCTGGTAGTATGCAGCGTCAAAACGCGTGACATTGATGAGCGAGCTTCCCAAGCAATCCCCAAAGTTCCCTGTATAGAGTGCAGGCTTCCTATCATCTAAGAGGTATAGCGTTTCCCCAGCGTTGTTTGTCGTTTGTACGTATTGCTGGTTCTCAGAGAAGGTGAAGTCGATGAGGGAGAGGAAGGAGACGAGTACGAGTAGGAAGCCGGACCATGATGGCCCAGCAGTAGGGAGCCCTTTCAGAGCCATCATGGAGCCGTGAAGCTCGGAGTGAGCTTGTAGACGTTCAAGAGGATGGAGTGAACAGCTGTAGAACTGGCATTGAGCTTATCTCGAGGTGACGCTGATGATATCGACTCAATCCGGATATCCGTAACCGGGTGGGCTTTCCTTGGGTAACAGACTCTCGAGTCATGAGCAAATGGCAGGATGTTGAAACGATTGGTCAACGGTCTGTTTGGACATAATGACGGTGAATAGGTGATCGTGGTACGAATGAGTGATCTTGAGATTGGCGTCAGCCAAGTCAAACGAAGGACGGGTGGAAGGTGTAACAGAAAGAAAATAGATTAGGTGTATCCAAAATGAAGGTGTGACTGCATGCACTTCCAGGGCACTTCCGACAATCAAGTTGTGGCTGGCAGTTGCCGAATGGGGTCATCCCCTAATTCTCGCGTTGAGCAACCACCAATCAAATCCCTCGCATGCGGTCCGACTTACGGATAAACTTCGATAGGTTGCTCCCGCCGAGGACCGAGTTGACTGGCTTATCTTCTTCATGTTTTGACAGCTACATCATTATGCTATGTATATTGCCGACAAATGCTACAGTAGAGAATTGAATCTATGCAAACGGAGGTCGCTGATTGCCTTGTGCACGGGGCCCTTTAGCAATAACAACCAACAACTACAATCAATAACCGTTTTCAAGAATCAACGTAATGCGCCAACTCGCATAGCTCTTAGCAGCTCATTGGTTACTTGTTTCAAAAATTTTGGAACATGCAAATCGTCAGGGCAACACATTTTAGAGGGTTTGTTATGTACAGACTCAATTCAGGCGTCGAGCTTCAGTCTTTCCAATAGCGCATCTATCTTACCCAACAATATTTGGTAGTTAATTGCGTCCCCTTCTAGCTCATCGCCTGCTATTTCTCCGTCCAAGGTCCTGATAGTGCCATTCATCATCTGATTCTCTGAAGGTTCCATACTTGCTACTGTAGCCTCACCAATAGATAATTGTCCCATGTCAATGCCCTCGTCGACTGGCATTTTGTCCTGGGCAGCTTCCTCGGCAGCGGCCGCAAGAGCGGCAGCTTGTTCGGCATCTTCTTCCATCATGTCCTCCAGCCCTGAATCCTCAAAGCGCAATCGAAATCGTTCTGACAGGTAGTACCGGATGCTATACAGATTGATCAGCAATGCTCGCATGTATAATTCGAGCGCACGCACTCATCAAGCAGTTCGATAGTATCGGTTTCCTGTCTCCCTTTAATTCTCGCCGCGCTCTCCTTGACAAGGTCTGCAAAGTCTTCTTCGTCAATGTATGATTCTAATCGGTACGCAAAGTATCTGGCGCCAAATTCCTCAAGCCTTGGAACGCGTGTAAGCCACCCAGCACGGACAACGTCGTATACATCCAGTTCAGGCTGCTCTGATTGGGCATCCTCGGATACGTCAAGCCTAGCTGGGATCTGAGACATAGATCCATTGCCCAAGGTGCTTATTACCACAGCAGCCTTCTGCTTTAGTTTTTCGATCAAGAGAAGGTCGGCAGCAAATAAACCGTCAATTGCTAGTTCCAGTGGACAGTCGGTCTTCTCTGTGTAGAGGAATCTAAGCACGATCTCTAAGACTTGTGGCGAGCAGTCTATAGGTATAATCTGTAAATGCTGCGTATCCTGTGCCTCGCGAAAACCGGACGAAAACATGGTCAGGAAAAATTCAGAACGTAATAGCATCGCCTTATGGACCGGAAAGAGCGTTGACATTCGTGGTTTGCGACTTCGAGATGGAGACCGAGAGTTCTGGAAGACAGGCCCAACAGGTATACCATGGAGTGGACCGTCTGTATCACGAATATGTGATTTTTCATGCTCTTCAGGAATTTCTGCTAAATTGGTAGCTTCTTCGAATTCATCGGCCCTTAGCAATACGTCTGCAAAGACTCCATTATTCCGGTCCCATTTGACATCATCTGCCTTCACAGTATTGACGATGGCCTTGTGCCTAAGCACATTGTCTGTGAACCATGCTTCCATTTGATTCCTGCCCTTCTCAACCTCCTCTGTCCTGCGTTGTCTCGCTAATCTGCGGTCACCACCTTCTATAATGCCATCCCAAAGACTCCGAATTTCCAAATGTCGGCTAAGTTTATCGATACCTTCCAGTATATCATCTTCAGAGAAACCGGTGCCGGGTCCGCCACCAACGTCGTTGGGTATTTCACCTAGGTATATGTACTTTATAGCTATGCCAAATGCTTGAGGAGGAATCGCAGGAGGTAACTTCCATGATGTAGTATCTGGTGCAATAGATAGTTTGTGGGAGAAGTATGGCGACCTTGCTGAGAGGATAAATCTGTGTAGATGAAAGGTTTCGCCCGCCCCAGAAACTAGGATATCCGAGGTCTGAGGATGATCTCGAGTTAGGAGGGAAGTGATATGGGAGGCAAAAGGCTGCAAAGGGTCCGTAGACTTCGAGTACTCGTAGGAGAGCAAGAGATTTCGTATCCGGTCATTCAAGGCGTTGTAGAGGCATCTTTCTCCTTGAAATGTATCTCGTTCGCAGAGGGCGCCAGACTCAAGCAGGAGTTGTACGACCTCGTAATGACCACACAGACTAGCCTTGCCTTGACATGTTAGCAAAGTATGATCGTATGACTTTCAGGGGCGTAGTGGCACTCATACAAGAATCAGGGGCGTGTAATCAAACTTATCCCGCGCATTGATGTTGGCCCCTTCTGTGATCATCTCCTGGCATACTTTTAAGTCTCCTCGCCGGCAGGCCTCGCATAATTTCCAGAAATTTTCGCTGACGTCTAGAGGATTGTCTTCCTTGAGCCGGCCGTCTTTGATGAGTTTGTTTTCTTCGAGGAGACTGGCTTCAATCTGATCTTTCCTGAGGATCATATTCATTTTGAGGAAACAATCTTCTCTAGCTGGCCAGCAGCGAGAAATGCTAAACTCGATAGATCGATGGCAAAAAGCGAATGCAGAATAATTCACCGTGGCGATGAGGTATGTCATGATATCTTATCAGCACGTGACCAAGATGTCGTTGCCGGTTAGCGCAGGTCGTTGCTCCGTGACACCCGTCGCAAGTAAACAGGCACCCAGCCGTAGTGTAGTACCTGGATAGCAATTGGGTTTCTTTGGCTATACCAGGCATCGACTTCAACATCATGACTTATAATTCTATATAAGTCCCATATATTTACTCATTGTATCGACATTGGAAGCCTCACTTCCAAGTGCAAACATGACTACTTCAGCAGAACCAGAGAAGTACGAAGTTCTCGAGACAATCGGTAAGTACTCTCGATACTCAAAACGATCATTCATTCCAAGGTTTAATAAATGCATAGGGCGAGGATCATTTGGTACAATAAGGAAAGTGAGAAGGATATCAGATGGACATGTGCGTCACGCGTCATTCCATATCTCATCCTCATTGGCTGCTGACATGCGATCCAGATACTATGTCGGAAAGAGATCCAGTATATCAAAATGTCCCAAAAAGAGCGCGAGCAGCTCCATGCCGAGTTCTCCATCCTTAACTCGCTCAAGCACCCACATATCGTCGGGTACTACCACCGAGAACACCTAAAAACAACCCAAGAATTGTATCTGTACATGGAATATTGCGGTGGAGGTGATCTGAGCAAAGAGATACAGAAGTTGAAGGACCGAAACCAATATGCTGACGAGGAATACGTCTGGAGCATATTTTCACAACTTGTGGCTGCGCTATACCGATGTCACTATGGAGTAGATGCGCCGGAGGTTGGCAAGAATGTCTTGGGACCCAACAAGAACCTGAAGCCGCTTGGTTTGAAGGGCAAGAACCAAGTCATGATACTGCATCGGGATCTGAAGCCTGAGAATGGTGAGTTGAGCTCTCCGCTTATCTGCTGGCCAATACTAACAGCCGCAGTCTTTCTCGGCGCAGACAATTCGGTCAAGCTTGGGGACTTCGGTCTTTCTAAATTGATGCAATCACACGACTTTGCCTCGACATATGTCGGTACCCCATTCTATATGTCACCTGAGATATGCGCGGCGGAACGGTACACTCTCCACTCAGATATTTGGTCACTGGGCTGCGTCATATACGAGCTATGCGCCAGGACCCAACCTTTCAATGCGAAGACCCACTTCCATCTTATTCAGAAGATCAAAGAAGGCCGAATAGAACCATTGCCATCGATATATTCACAAGAGCTACAAAATGTCATCAAGAGCTGCTTGAACGTCAATCCATTGAAGCGACCAGACACTGTGAGCCTGCTGGACCTTCCCATCGTTCGACTCATGAGGAAAGAAAGGGAAGTGGTAGAACTAGGCAGGATATTGAAGACAAAAGAGGAGCAGACGATGCTAAGGGCACAAGAGGCCGAAGCGAAGGCTTCGAGTATGAACAGTGAGAAGGAGAAGATGAGGACGGCTCTTGAGTCAACGATACGGCGAGAATGGGAGGTCAAAGCACGCCTTGAGATTGACCGACAGGTCGAACTGGAGAAACAGAGATTGCAGGCGATATTCAACGATGAACTGCAGAAGCGAGTCGAGGTCGAAGTAAAACAGCGTCTTGCGTCACAGAATGTTGTTGCAAAAGACATACCTTTGCCTCCGTCAGACGATGTTCAGTACTCCTCAGTCAGCACAAGTGCGGATACAGATTTTCCCTCGATGACAGACCTAAGCAGTCTTTCCATCGAGTCACCTCCAACGATGACGGTGGAATCCAAAACCCCACCCAAGAAGCGATCACGCGGTCCACTCTCCCGCGCCCGAACCCAATTCGACTCACCAATGGACGTCCACATGGCCGACCCCTCCCCCATGTCCATCGCGTGCCTCTCCCTCTCACCTCGCCGAACAGCCGCCGCTGCAGGCACCAGCACTCACAACAGTAAAAACATATTCGCAGCCGCCACGCAGAAGCATCGCCTACCAATCATATCGTCTTCCTCGCCTCGCTCCTCTGTCATCCTCGAGGACGAAGAAGACACCCTCCCCGAACTCCCCTCCCCAACCCGCCAACCCTCCAACCTCCCCGACCCCTTCAAAGTCCCCACCACCACCACCACCCGCCCCAACCTCCTCCGCCAAAAAACCGCCCCAATGAACCGCCTCCACTCCCAACCATCCCTCTTCCCCATCTCCGCACCCGACAAACCCACCCGCGTCCCCTCTCCCCCCAGCCCCACCCGTGACAACCAAAAACACCCCCACTCAGGCTTCTCCCCCGTCCGAAAAGCCCCCCCTAAACCCTCCCTCCCCCCCAGCACCTCCGAGAACGATATGTTCAAAGCCGTTATGCAGCGGAATCTGCTAGGGCAGAATGGAGGAGTAGGGGGTGCAGGTGGGAGGACGTTGGTGGAGTTGGCGCAGGCGAGGGCTGGGGTGGTGAGTCAGGCGCAGAGGATTGAGAAGGGGGTGGTGGAGGAGGGGAGGAAGGAGAATGCGAGGGAGAGGGAGAGGGAGAGGGATGTGCCGGTTTGGGATCCGGAGAGGGATGAGATGCCGAGTCCGTTTTTGGTTAAGGGGGGGGGAAGGGGGGGGAGGAGGTTGTAGGTTTTTAGGAGGATGGTATGGGATTGTTGGTGTGATGTGATGTGATGAGAGATGTGCCAAGATTAAGACTCTGACGTTGGATTCTTGTGGTCGAGAATTGGATGGATGGTGCACATGTCTCCGTCCTTGAGGGTAATCTCATCTCGTCCAGCGACTGAGTTTGCATTAATGAGGGAGATCTTTTGTGTGTGTGGCTTTTACATATCATATGATCAAGATGGGCATTTTGTCTGCTTCGTGGCGAGGCGTTTGGATATTATGCCGTGGAATGAGTGAGTAGGTGTCGTCAGAGCAGAGAGGAGCAGTAGGAGGGAGTAGAGGGGGAAGTGTGTGAGGGGATGAGGGGATCAGAGGTTGAGTGTGGTTGGGTGTATCATAACAATTCCAGACATTGAAGTTGAAAGATATCATAAAATACAACAGTCTTTTTTACTGCATATCGATGATGGGAATGTGCATGCAAACACGGTGTATGAGGAAGCGTGGTGAATGGATGAGGCGCTGCTGAGGACGTGGGGATTGATTAATTGTGTCGCTGTCCGTATGTGGAGTTGGGGTTGATGGTTGATGGGCTGCTGTGGGCGTAGGGATTGATTGATTGAATGAATCGAATGATTGATGCGAGGGAAGAAAAGAAAGGTGTCGGCCAATGGATAAGAACATGATTGAGCCTTTGATAATGATGATGTGTTCGGCGTTGTTGTCGCTGTATTCGGAAGCATGTTGGGCTGCTGTGGACTCAAGAGCTGGAATCATCGAACGATGAATAAGAAGGCAAGGGGAAAAAAAGCAAGGAATTGGTGTTGGCCAATGGATAAGAATATGTTTGAGCCTCTGATGATGTGCTCGAACGACGCGCATTTCATAGGACCAATTAAGAGGCGTGTATCGTCCGATACCTTTGGGGCTTGAGGAGGAAAGAATCCGATATGCAATGAGACAACGATTCGCCACCGTCAAAGAAGCGAGAAAAAGTTTCTTTTGGGACGTGAGGCGTTACTTCTGACGCTATGCTTGATGTGGGAAGTTGATGATTTGTTGATGTGGGATAAAAGAAAAGCGTTGATTTCGATATGGAATGGGATCACGATTCGCTATTGTCGGAGAATGGGATAAACCTTTTTTGGGAGATAGCCACGTGGGTTGGCGAGGCCAATACCGTGGAGATGTTTTATCCTTGGTTGCTGATTTGAGGGGAGGGAGTGAGTGTCATGTGGTGGTGGTGGACTGATAGACTGTGGGAAGGACAGCGAGCACAAGGGCGCAACGATAGAAGAGAAATGCATTAGGAGGTATGCGGGTGGCTTAGAAGCCAATGATAATGACTGCGGTCATGTTATACCGGGTTTTTGGTTGACAGGCGTCATGGCTCAGGCAATTGATTGACAGCTCAAAGAAACGATAGGAAGGATTCTTGCCGGCTAGTAGGATGATTCTCTGCAGAGTACGCGAGTAGCATGAGATAAGAGGCCTATCATTACCGGTTGTTATGTATATTGCCTGACCTCCGGTTTGTTGTTGGTTAATGAGTGGCATCGCAGGGGGTTCAGCTCGCGAGATGTACAAAAACTACAGCCACCATAGCGGGTAGCTAAGAGGAGGATACTACTTCAGGAAATGTGGAATATTTACAAGCCAATAGCGACAGTTGCACTGACAACAGGCTCAATTTGAGGGTCGTTGTTTGTTCTCAAGTGCCGTGGCTCGCGTATGACAGAAACGATCTGCACGCTTGGGAGATAACAATGCTGCTGTGTCTTCTCATCAACAAGGCTTCGCCTTGGCATTGGTTGATGATCTTGCAGCTTATCATAATGGAACCGAGATTCATCATGAGATCAGTCTGTAAGTCCCCGCAGTACGTATTTCCGAGGTGGTGAAACGTCCCAGGTAGCGTGAATGGATGGACCTTCTTTAGCAACCCCAAATGGTATACAAACCTCACTAAGTGTAAGGATCATCACATATCCCAGCCCAGAAGTACGAGTTTAGGTTCCCTCATTCGAGGCCGGGAGCGGGGATTTGTCCATTCAGGTGGCGTCAGGTCGGAATGCGCACACAGAATGATAAGCAGTAGCAGCAGGCAAGATTAGCGGAGTTGCCGTTGAATTATTGACTGGTGGCAGCATTAGGGGACCGCATATTCAACTGCAGGCAGATTGGCCTTACGCGAGGAAGGATTGAGCGGGGTGGAGCCAGAAGCATGAGGAGGCTCGGGACAACCTATGGGGGAAGAGCGGAGGGAATGTTGCACACATTACGCACAGCCTGGGCGGAGTGCATACACCGTACATGCTGTCCGGCCATCTCCATTTCCCATTTCGCGATCCCTCGGTCAGGGTCTTGGCATTGGTTGATAAAGAAGAATTGACAGTTGTGTCCAAAAGTTTGACTGCGCAATGACCACAGCCGTCACCCTGTGGCATTTCTGCATTTTCTTGACTATCAGTCACGAGCTGTGGCAAAGAGCGATTGGCCCTGGGAGCGTCCAAGTGAAACTCCAGAAGACCGTATTTGGAATATTAGATCGTAGCTAATCTGCCTAGTTGCCGATGCCTGCTGAACCGAAGCACTCTTGCGTATGTGGTCTAGCTACACCTAACTGGCATTGCATTGCCAATGTGGCTACTGCCCGGCAGTAGTCCTGAAGGTAAGGTACTACCTAAAGGTGAAGGTAAAAGATTCTTCACCGCACTTTTCTGTTGTGGGCACTCGGTTGTTGCCGAGAAGCCTCCTGAGTGGCTTGCGTGGGGAGATTGAGCAAGAAATTATGCAGTGATAGAGGACCGAAACGAGCAATAGGGCGCACGAACGGTTACAATCTTCGTTCCTTCCAAATTGCCAGGAGCATCATCTTGCAAAGTATACTTCCTCGTTATGCTGGATGAGGTGGATGACTGCTCGAAGGGGATGGAGCAGCTCGACAGATGTTCCAGCTCCTTCCTTAGGTGCATGTGGTTGGCTTGGAGTTTGGCCCCCGCGAATCTTTTCAAGCGTGGACTCCGGGGCAGGCTACGGTAAGGTATGCTAAGGTACTTACTTTTAGTATGCTACCGAAAAGACAGCGAACAAAAGGCGCTTGCCATGGCGTTTCGGAACATAAAGGGGCTATCTTGATAGACGTTATCTGTTGGCAAGTGACAGCAATCGATGGCGCCACGGGAGCATTGGATGATAGTCGGTATTCCTTTGAGGTTAAGATTGCCGCTTCTGATCGAATTGGGTGACAGCAAATCTCACCCTGCAGATTGTGTAGCCATTCAGGGTCTTGCAATCTGAGCTATTGACTTGGTGGGACAGGATGTGCGCGCGGAAAAGCTTGGAATCCCCGTCCTCCGTCTCAAAAGGGAATCGAAGCTATTCATAAACAAGGTCGAACAAGGTCGTTAAATTGCTTGGCCTATGCTTGGCTTGGACGAGAGGCGTAAGGTAGGCGTGGGCGATAGGGCGATGAAGCTTGGACCACCTTCGACAACCGGAGGCGATTTCAAAGCCACGCATTGGGACAGCGCGACAAGATTCTGTGAACCTGTTGAATCTGTGTGACGGTTTCCTTTCCCATCCCTCGCCCCTCCCATCCCCTCCCATGAACCGGCACCCGGAGCTCGGCCGATATGCTAACACCGAACAAAATTTAAAGCGGACACCACCTATAAAAAGACCACATAGACTTCAATACGAGCAGTAGTGCTGTGACGATCGACGTTCGATCTGCACTTCGTAGTACAATAAGTCTCTGATGTGCCATGACCAGATTCATGATAATATAGAGAATCAATAGAATGTCCTTCGTTGATCAGGGGCAGCTGTGTTATTTTGGGCAGGTTACCGTATGGTGGAAGCCTGGGAAGAAAAAAACGTTGGACTGTCTCAAACGGTGTGATAAATCGAGAGGCCAGCGGACATTAGATTTACGCCGAAAGCTGCCGCGCTATCCTGTTTTCGAAATGTACGGTATGATTACGTTCAGTACGGGTTCAACTCCTGTCAGCACCCTAAGTACTCCGTTGGGTTGGCAGCAACGGGGTATGGGTGGAGGTTGTTCCTGGAGAAAAGTGCGTGGGCTCATTGTACCATTTTCTGGCGGGGAGCACTTCGAGCATGCAATCAAATGCGCTTCCACTGAATATGTGTTTGAGGTGAATCCTAGCCATACGATGTTGTAGTCCTCCTGAAACAATTCCAACGTGTTTCAAGATACGCTGAGCGAGCGCAAAGGAGCAGCTCGCGCCATCTCGTATACTTTTGCCAACAGCAGAGTTCTTCCAAGGCTGTCAAAGAAGGGCGAGTACCTTAGTAGTTGAAAGCCTGAATAGACCAATAATCTATAGTCTTCAACGGTACCGGAAAGCTTAGAGCCTGTAACGCGTTTCCGCTAAGCCGTAATCTTTTCACAGAGCTGCTCCTTTATTAGCTCCCGACGCCGGGTCAAGAAAGATTTCCACCCTTCAGCTGTCGTAATCACAACACCTCGCAGCAATCCTAGGACGCTGTTTGTGCAGCATCGCGAGGAGGCATTTCATCTGGTTCTTATCGCACTCCACTCGCTTGTCCTTCGCGATTCCCAGCAATTGCATTCGTTGTAGAAGGAGGTCTCCAGATAACCGTGCACTGCGCCTACACTACCGAATTGGCGCGACCGTTGTCACTTTTTCAAAATTCGATAAACTCCCCCTCTACCTTGGACCCTTCAGCAACCCACCGTCAACTCATTGGTACTCGGTCTACACATTGCAGAACCGAATCACGCTCGTTACACAGCCCTCAATCCTGCCGGAGATCCGCCCCAGGCCGCAGTGTTTCGGTAGCCTAGTACAAATGTGTTGGACGGGACTCCTAAGATAAGCTGGATAAAAGGATACATTGCGAGTGTGAAGGCTTGTTGGGATATAAGCACCTTGGATAGCTTCGAGGCGTCCATCTCTACAAATCTAGACTTGAATACACAGTCACTATGGCGCCGAGTCCTCCGAGACTGAGGATTCTTTCAGGTACGTTAGCACTGCCCCTTCCCCCTTTGCCCCGCTGCATAAGGCCACGACCTTGCCTTTTCCTTACGTGCAAGGCATGGTCTCTACATGAGAGGCTCTTCTCGTAGCATCGCCAATGCTGAAAATCTTTGTAGTCGGGGGAAATGCTACCTCCGCCTTCTTGTCATGGAGATTGCAGGCTACCAACGCTTGTGATGTGACTTTGGTCTGGAAATCTGGATATGATGCCGTTTCACAGTATGGTATATCATTTAAGTAAGTAGAGCTATACTCCCGAGCTGACGTTGACGTACTAATCGTACCAACCATGTTGCAGATCTAAACTGTTCGGAAATGAAAGGTTCAAACCGCGCCACGGTGGGTGTTATCATATCCGTAGTGCTTGTTCAACTAAGCTGATACATGACTTGCAGTTGTCCGAAGTCCTGAAGATGCAGCTGGAAGAAAAGCCGCCTTCGACTATGTTCTCCTCTGTGTTAAAGCGCTGCCAGACGTGTACGATTTGGCTGCCGTCATCGAATCCGTCGTCACCCCACAACATACCTGTATCCTCGTAAACACCACGAATGCGCTCGGCGTCGAGTCACACTTGGAGCAAAGGTTCCCAACGAACGTTGTGCTGTCATTAGTATCGATGGCCGAAATCACTCAATTGGGAGCGAGTGAGTTTGAACATATTGGAGCCACAGATGTCTGGGTTGGTCCCGCAAACAAGAATGAAGCCATTCCGGCTGCTATACAGAATGACATGGCCGAGGCTCTAGCTATGACATTGAGTACGGGCCAGGTCGACTGTAAAGTCTCCAACAACATCAGACAACAGCAGTACGAGCGAATGATTGGGTAAAACTCTTCCCAGCGTCCAACCCAGTAGCGTTGACACTGACAGAGACTAGTCCAATTGCGTTCCATCCTGCCAGTGTTCTCTTTGAAACACCTGCTCACGCCGAATTACTTGAAAAGGTCGGTGTCCGATCGATGGTATCAGATGTAATAGACGAGCTCCTTCAAATATCAACTGCTCAAGGTTGCTTTTTCGCCGCGGAATTCAAGGAGAAAACGATCCAGAAAATGACAATACCCTCAGAAACGAACAGCATTATGTATCAAGATTTTACTGCTAAGCGGCCCATGGAGGTAGAGACATACCTTGGCTCGCCGATCAAACTTGCCCAAGAGACCGGGGTTCGAGTACCTCGTATCGAGACTTTATATGCCCTCCTTCATCATTGCAACATCCTTAACCTGCAGCGACCAGCGCCGTCCGCCTCACCAAACCCTCCACCGGGGACTGCGCCCCCACCTAGATTGTCTTCTGCGGGTCCGAGGCCCCCAATGAACGGCAATGGCCCGATGAACGGTAACGGCGTGCGTGGCGGAAGAACTCCATCAATGGGCCCTCCTAGACGTGGACCAGGGCCGCCGACAATGAATGGCTACCCATCACGGCAATCAAATGGTTACAACCCTCGAGGACCACCACCAAATCAGCTGTCTCGGCGGCCGTCGTTTGAAGGTGACGACTTAGGCGAATTTAGCCATTTGGTCTTATATGATGACATCCCTGAAGGCGGCGTTATCCCAGGCTATGGTGACATGAGCAATGGCAACGCTACTCCATCAGAGCTGGCAATTCGAGAGCGGGAACTCAACCTTCGACAGCGAGAGCTGCAGTTAAGAGAGCAGGAGTACCACATGCGAAAAGGCTCGCGAAGACCGCCCCCATCCCACAGAGGTGCCTTTGATGAGGAAGATGATGATGAAGATGATTTCTTTGACCCTATGATGGCTCGTGGACCGCCTATGCCTGCTATTGACCCTGATAGCGTGGATATGATGAGTGTTACCTCTCGCAGGACTCGAAAAGCTCCTAGTCTCAGCCAAATGCGCCAAAACCCTGAACAATCTATGATGGGTAGAGGTGGGGTTCGACAAAGCCATAGCTTCGGGCCCAGACCTGGAATGAATAGAAACCGGGTTTCAGCGCGGTTAGTGGCTGGCATGCCAGAGATGGGTACTAACCCGCTAGATGACCCTATACTAGGCTATTCATCAAATCGATATGGCAATGTCGATAGAAAAGCTATTGGGGATGCGTCAAGGACCAATTCATTGACAAGTGCGCGGCTGAACGAATTGCAAGGGCCTGGTCAGAATCCCGGCATGAACGGCGCCTATCCGAGCCCATCACCTGGGGTGCCTCGACGGACGAGCCATTCTCCTGGCAATCCATTGAATGGGAGGAATATGGGAAGACCATCACCGCCCGACGATGGATATATGGGTCCAGGTGGGATGCAACAACCCAATGGTGGCCCTTCTCCACCAGGGATGATGCGGCAACCTGTGCCTAGGTATCCTCCTGGACAAGGAAATGCTGTGGCACCGCAACAGGTCGAGCAGCACGCTGGGGTGAGCAACCACTACCCACCCAAAGCCCCTTTCGGCCCTGTACAAAAGAACGTACGTAGTCTGACTGGTAGTGCGAGCGCCAGCGCGGGGAGTGGCGATAGTGGTGCTAGTGCACACCTCGAATCCGACCCTTCTGCTCATAGCAGTCAAAGTAGCCTGGCCACACGTCAGGCTGCTCGCCTCCACGGTCATGCAGTTGGCGTCCAGTGAGACCGCATACGCTATTCCGTACGAAACATCCGCTTTCGGCATCTCGAAGTCAGTTTGACTTTGCCTTATGACGGTGTTGCTAGGTCCTTGGCATCAGTCTTCAAGGCTTCTTACGACATCTTTGGTTTGAACACTTTTACTTTCAACAGCGTTGCATACATACGATCACTTTACTTCCTTTAATCAGCAAAAATAGATGAACGAAGTTACACAGAAATCAATTTAATTCAGGGGAAACGAAGGGGGTTTTACCGCCCCTTTCAAAGCACACAACGGCAGGGCAACTTGGGCGAGGAACTTCGGCACTGACATCTTCTAATGGTTCATATATACAAGCACACGACTATGGTCTCATTTCATAACATGGGGCCACTTAACATAATAATGCATTGGAGTCAGCGTTCGGGGCATTCCTTGTTTTTCTCCCCACCCCGCTACAGATCATCAATTCTGGGACTTGGCATCTGTGTGTTAGCATGAAGTGGCAGGCAGGCAGAAAGGAGAAAAGTCGCCTTCATGCGTATGGTCTTATAGCAGCTGTTGCTGCTCTCTTGTGTATTAGCTGATATTGGCTTGGGAAGAGGGAATAAAGACGTCTCTTTGTGGTTTACCGTGCTCTCATATCTACCTCCACTGATCCTACATGCCATCCAAAGTATAGTGTTTTGTTATGCGTGAAGTACCACATAGCCTTGCCCGAGTAAAATCAGCTCATCCCACAAATATCGCGTCGCGCCTAGCCTTTTCCCCTCCAACCACCAAAACACAACACCTTCATACCACCCCCCTCTACCCCCCACTACCCACCACCAATCAACCACCAACAAACCTCACCACCACATCCACATCACACCCACCTCCCTCCCTCCCTCCAACCCCCCCAAAATCAAAACAATGCCCAACCTCCCCCCCTCAACCTCCACCTCCACCTCCACATCCCAAAATCGCCCCTCCATCCCATCCAGCTCTATCCCCCCATCATCAACCTCCCTGGGTGGGCCATCCTCATCCTCATTCTCTTCTTCCTCTTCTTCCCTTACCTCCTCAACCCTCAACCGAAACCGTCAATACACGCATCTCCACGCACAACTCGCCGCTTTAAACGCGCATATGGCTGATATGGAAAATTTGGTGGGCATGACGGCCGTGCAGGCGGAGTATATGAGGGGTTTGGGGGGGTGGTGGGGGGGTGGGTGAGTTGACATGCTATGCGTTACGTACCGTTGTTGTCAACAAGCTCGAACTCACGAAGGGGAGAATACATAAGCGACTTTGTTATACAAGAGAATTGTTGTTAATTGAGAAAGGAGTTGAAAGGGGATGGGTGGGATGGGGCTTTCTGCATGCTCTGTCATGTGTATTTACTGGTTTGGCAGTATGAGTATAAATGGCCAAGCTGACATCGGTATGTCATAGGTTCATGGCGGCGTCTAAAATCCTGGGAGAAGAGACTGCGAATGGGGCTGGTGCTGGAGCTGGGGGTGGGAGTGGGAGTGGGAGTGGGAGTGGAGCTGGGAGCACGGCTGCGCAGGGGGGACAGAAATGAAATGAGAAGGAAAGATGGTTATGATATGAGGGTATAGGTTTGGGGGGGGCTTATGTGGTGGGGGGTATGTTGGGGATATATGGGAGGAAGGATGTGAGGGGAAGGATGGATGGTGTGTGTGTGTGTGCTTGAGGCTTCCGGATGTGACTTCTAGAAGTGAGGTGCTTACTCGCTTGCGTGCATGTATAAGAGGGGGATATCAATACGGAGAAGGGGAGAGGAGGTAAAACAGAGAGAGCTGGCTGGGACAGCAGCGAGGAAAGGGGATACTGTTGGATTTGGTGATGCTTGAAGGGGGTTTGGCATCGTTATGGTGGATAGTCCACGAGAAGTATTCTACATAGCTAAAAGAGCAGGACTGGCTATCTTCATTGTACCTACCCCCTGAGATTGGGCTTGGAGAGACACTGGTGCATGTCTAGACTGCCTAGCCATTGATACTCCCAGACCTGTACTTTTATGCCGGCTTTGTACGATTCAGCTTAAAGCACTGCATTATGTTCCTCATCAGTGGTAAAGCGAATAAAAATCTTGATACTATATCATCTTCTCATGCACGCCTTGTCACCACTCGTCCAGCGTGGGATATCTAGTCTAGTTACAGTCCTATCCCTGTGTACCAAACGCAGCCCCTTTCCCACTCCAATCCGTCCATCCATCCATCATTATGAATCAAATAAATCCAAAATCAAAAAAACGCAAATCCAGTCCCATGCGCACTTCTGACACCTCTGCCAAGGTTCGTCAGACGCGGTGATATCAGTCAATTCAAACGGTCATGATCCAAAAAAAAGGCAGTCGTAAATGCCGAAAACGGCGAGAAAAGTGAAAATGCCACCCAAAGCCGATCCAGTCCGACCAGAGCGGCCGGCGGATGAGATGTATATATTCAGGTATGCCTGAGAGAGCCAGAAGCAGTTTGTATGTATAAACAAAGAAGTTGAACTGGGCCGCGTATAATGTCCGATGTATATCATGGGATGTTTGATGTAATTGCATGGCCCTGCAAACAGCTGAGAAAGCTGTTTGGAGTCGAGGACGTAGAGAATGGTAGAACCAAGGTTATGGAATCAGAGACTCATTGTGAGCCATTCCCATTCCTGCGTGCCAGAAGATGCCCCACCAGCCAGGATTGCCGGCTGGCTGCTAGTGCCCATTAAGCCCGCCCCGGGTATACCGCCCATGCCTGATGCAGGCATCTGGTGCGAAATTGAATCTTTTTTCCTAGTCGAGGACCCTTTCCCACCAGTATCTTCTGCATCAGCCATTTCTGCCTCTTGACCGCCACCTCTACTACCTCCTTGTTTCGAGTGCCGACGCTGCCGTTTCGGTACAACGGTAGAGGATGCTCTGTTAGAAGCGGCCGCGACTGCGGAGACAGGCTTTGGTGGGGCTGCAGCGATGGGTGGAAGACTGCCCATTCCACCCGTGGCAGCTGGTCCGTAGCTTGTAGGAGTGCTACCAGCTGTCGAACCTGAATTTGTAGAACCATATGCTGAAGGGGGAGACGCAGAATCGTTCTGACCATGACTCTTTCCGGAGGTGGGTGTGGTGGCAGGTGTCTGATGGATAGAGTTCTTGCGAGAGGCTTTCTTTGACGATCGCGTTGAGGCTGCGCCAAAAGGAAGTTGGTTGCCACTGCCTCTGTTACGCTTCTTGATCACATCCGTCTTCAAAGACAGGGGACGGACCACGCCATGAAGCTTAAGAAACAAGCCACATGCGTTGCAAAGTGGATGACCTTCAGGGTTACGCCGCCATAAAGGAGTAGTCTGCGTGAAACAGTTAGTGCACGTCGTTGGTACGCCGTTGTTATCGCCAGCCTTCGAGCCGCCAGGACTGCCAGGACGAGATGGAGCGACGCTGCTGAATCCAGATTCTGGAGGTGAATTTGGTGATGACTGTGGGCGCGCTTGCATAGATGCTTGTTGTCCAAGGTGTACAGCATTTGGAGTTGAGCTTGTCCGCGGGATCTTCTGTCTCCTAGGATCATTGCTTCGGTTGCGCATATCAGTCACTGAGGCCGAAGAGCCATGTGTTCGAGCAAAGGTACCGCCTCTTGACCAATCCTGTGGTGAGGTCACAGTTTCAGTTCCTCCTATTGTCACCTGTTTCTTAGGAGGTCCTCCAGGATATCTTGCAGCCATTGTATTCATTTGCCCTCCAAGAGTGGAATCCCAAGGTAGACCATTGCGTCCCTCTACTGATGGGTCATCCATGCCCGAGAATTCTGTATGCATCATCATGTTTCCGTCCGTGAAAGTGCCCCCTTCATCATCTTCATTATCCGAATCGTCACCAAATGTGAACATGTTCTCGTTGCGGGACATGTTGAGTCCGTGTGGTTGCGCATTCACGTACTCTGGATGTATTTGAGACGGATTAACGTGTTGCATTGAGAAAGCAGGAGCAGTAAAGTTCGTAGGTGGTATAGAAGCAGCACTGGTCGCGGCAGTGAACATGGAGTCTGTAGTAGGGTTGTACATATATTGGGCCTGCATGGAGCTGGAAAGATTAGATGGTCGGTTGCTTGGGTAGCCCTGCATGGGTCGCTGGTGAGGGTTTTGCCGTCCAAAGTACATATGTTCGCCGTCATAGAGAGGTTGTGGCGTGGAGGCTGAGGAAGGATGAGCAGACCCAGGGGGCGAATAATATTCTGCAGAATTCAAAGAGGACCCTAGCGGGGTGTTCTTATATGAGTAGGGACCGTGGTTATGTATTGGAGATCCGGTTGGTGAAAATGTGAAACTCTGCTGAAACGGCCCTGCAGAATGCAGTATCGGATCCTCGTTCAGATTGAACGTCTCGAGATTGAAAGGTACCTGCGGATACGTGTTTGCATGCATAGGAAATGATGGCTGTCCTCCGTGGTCGAGGGTGTAATCTCCCAGCCCCGCATCTCCATCTGCGTCATTCGGTATCATAATGCTATTGGAAGGGTTGACTTGGGGAGAGAACTCTGCAGGGCGCTTTCGAGACTGCGTTTGGCGTTGATCAGTCTTTGATTCGCATCTACTTTACATCACATAGACGACTTAAACGTACCTTGGTCTCATCAATGCTCGTCTTTCTCACACGCCTTTGTACGTACTCAAACTCGAGGTTCCGCAAGCCATCATGTATAGGGGCTGATGGCAGGAAGCCAGGATGTGATGGATCTTGAGCATCCTTTCTCGATTGTATGGGTATGGCCGAGGCTGTTGAGTGCAAGGGTGGCGTTGGCGATGACGATAGGCCAGCTGGGGAGGCGATGGAGGTGGGGAATATGAAGTCGTCAATGTTCATTGCATCAGGGTCCGAGGGGTTGTTTGACATGTCAACTGATTGGCGAAGCTTCGCAATACCAGAAGGATTACTCGTATTCCGTTGTTGACTCGCTCTAGATGGTGCAAATGTCAGTCAAGACTGTCAAGTAACAGTTGCGCTCTGGACATACCGCGCCTGCTCCATTTCCTTCCGCTTGAGGTCCATGGCCATCATTCGCCATGTTATGTTCTCGATCCGTTCCTGATTGGGCAATTGAGTCTTAGCTTTATTGTATAACTTCCATATCTGTGAGGCCGAAGGATCCTTCTTTTGCATCTCATCAGGGCTGCCGAGCTCCGCGCTGGCAGTGTCGTCCTTCCAATTCCACAATGTCTCACGAAAAAAGGCTTTGTGATTCTGGTTGTTCTCTGGTGAGATATCCAGCTTGTCACGAATCTGGTCGTACGGAGGGGCAACAGTAGTTGTTTGGCGCTGTGGCAGGGATGTTTGTAGTGGTAGAGGGGTTTGCGATGAATGCGGGTTCGAGTCGGTGGATGTTTCGAGGGCAATGGTGTTACTGTTGGGAGTACTCGAGGATAGGTTGCCAATGAATGCTTCCATGCCTTCATTGGAGTGGTTGGCTGCATTATTGGCGGCCCCCCCACGCGCATGCGGTCCTGTCGCCATCTGCTCCCGGCTCAGAGCGTTTTGAGTCGGTTCATCATTGATATGGTGGGTATTACGAGGCATAAAGACCTTGGAAGGGGCTTCATTCGACAGGTTTTGGTGGATGGTAATCGCTTGCCGGGCTGCCTTAGAAGCATTGAAAAGAAAAGAAGTAGCGATGATGATGTTTGGCTGCTTGGATGGTGCTGTAACGATCTCAGGGTTGGGATTAGGTGGGCTGTGAGTGGCCATTCTACGGGGGTGCTACGAGCCCGCGTGCATGACTTGGGGTAACGCTACTGTGGAGAATGATGAGCCGAGGAGCCCTAAAGGTATTTAGCGAGGCAATAGCGACTTTATTTCTCCAGAGTTCGCTGAAAGGATCCGCCATTTTGTTAGACCTGGTACACCTGGAAGACCTAGTCTAGGCAACTGGGGGCGAGCTGGGCTTCGACCATTGGTGAGCTGGCTTCCACACGAACCCATATTCGTACCCACAGTCGTACAAAACCACGCAATGACAACAGAGCATGGAACACAGGGGAAGGCAACTTGCGTGCCCATATGCTTGAATGCTTCTAGCTTTGCCGTGCTAATTAAGCCCTGTTGGCTGCTTTCTATGGTCGACTTCCTACTGATACCTAGGCCCTGCGGGAAAAGTGGGGGGGGTTTTCCCTTCCTTAACAAACCCCCCAATACTGATCGAAAACTCGTTTGCCCCTCGCACAAAATAGGCCTTTAGCACAACGCCGTTTCCCGATGAGTCGAAAAACACCATGAAGAAAAACTACGGTGGACCTCTTAATCAGTAAGGTATTGGCGGACTCGACCGATGTCGCTGGCTCGTGGCATCCCACAATGACACAATTCTTGCATGGCGAATTGCCTTCATTTCTGTCCGACATTCAAAACGGCGCCTCGGCGCCAATTTCACTGCACCTACCAAGTACCTAGTTATCTCCTTGCTTCATAAGGTAGAGCGCCTCATAGCCTACCACGCTCTCTACCAAATACCAACAATCACTATTCCTGTAACCTATTTAACCATGTAAAGAGCCGCAAACCCAAGCAATGGTAATAAGGAAATAAGAACCGCTTTCAACCGCCTTCAGCAATACATCCGGAAGTCAGATGGATCGACTCTCCAACCCGCACTGCAGCAAAATAATGGATCTCTCCGCACACTCTGCTCTTTCGCTATCGGCCCTAAACCTCCCGAGTTCCCACAATTTTGACATCCCACGTTTGACTCGCTGACGGAGCACGCTTTGCTCGTTCGCTCGTTTCGTACTTTGCACCAAAAAAGATCTAGAGCCAACGCCCATAGTCTCGTACTCAAACGCCACATGCGGTTTTTTGTCTTCAATATCACTCATATTTCCGTGATCTGCTGACGATTCTATCTTTTTCTGAATCCCTGAGTGGACGTGTGGAGGATTCCAAATTCCGTAATGTCAGCTGGTCTTTGTAATAAAAAGTACAGTCGCTTGTGGTCGGCAGTCGTCAACGGACAGTGCGTTATTGTTCATGTACAACGTGCATCGTGCATCTTCGTCAGTTGACCTAACCGGACGGCAGTACGCCATCGGCACAGGGGTGCGAACTGGTTCAAAGTGAGGTATGGTGCATGCGACAGTGTCGATCCACTCGACACGAGTAGTTTGAGTAGTTTGAGTGAGAACCAATTCACATCCCACATCTTGAACTAGGAAGAGGTGCCAGGCAACGAAGCTTGATTGGTAGATCTGGATTCTAGCACGTCCCTCAGGGTTGCGAGAGCTGTGTGAAGCTGTTAGCGGGGCTAGCGAGTCCCTAATGCGCTCAGCCGGCAAGCCGACACTTGGTGTGCGTGGGATGATGCCGAGGCCCTAGAAGGTCGTGCTGGAAGTGGCCTGGAACGACTGGTCAAAACACAGCTAGGACAGCTTCCGGGCCTGTGGGCAATCGATAATCTTGCGTCGAAGCACATTGCGACGTCTTTCCCTACTCCACAAATACCCCATCTTCCTTGGAAACACCTCTTTCTGACCCTCCATTTCAGGATCCTGCGCTCGCTGTTCTGGAATATTATCGATGTTGTACGGTCTGTGCGCACGAAAGGAGAAAAATATCATCTAAGAGGCGACCCCCACGCCACGGCTTGTTGGATCCATGTATTTCAAGCCGTCCGAACGAGCGCTAGGCAGAGGGCGTCTGCCGTGACACATCCAAACTCCATTCACAAGTATCTCCACACGGGGAAACCGACTTGTACCATGGAGAAGACCTTTCCCATCTCGATGAGAACAAGAAGACGTATGCTTGCAAGCACGCTCAGACATTGCTGCGAGATAGAGGCGTAGAATCAGCAGTAATAGTCATGTATTTGTCGAAGGTATGACAGTGGATAAGAAATATCGAATGAAACTGGTACTCTCACGGAACATAGCGAATCGACAATGATGATCGCAAATGAGCAGATCTATGCCCATCGATCTGTGTGCCCTTGCTTACCTCCATAGGTTCACAGCATGCATGTTTTTGCCATCGACGCGTTGGCAGGTGCGGGCACCAACGTAAATGGATCGCTTGGGGGGCTTACAAAGCCACAACGTCTTCAGGGTCTCCCAAGTGTAGCGGCAGCGATCAACCCAAGGTGTAGTATTTGTGAGGGCCGTACCAGTGGTTTCACCCTTGATTGTGTCGCGTGCTCCTGTGTTCTTTCGGTTTGTGGTGATCACTTGAGATGATCAATGGGTCAAGAAGTGTGGTACTGTCTCATAGCCCCATTTTCATGGAATAACGCGAGTGCAGGGCGAGTGCAGTGCGAGTGCATGGCTGGAGACGCTCGGAGTGCGTGTTTTGGAACTCGTAGCAGGCCAATAGGCCAAGAAAGGTTCAGTTACAGTTGCAGGACATATACGAGCACTCTTTATACAGTGCGCAGACAGAGAGCATAGAATCTCAAGAGCTGAAAAGTAAAAGCAGGAAAGAAACTGGGAATCCGTCTATTCATATAGGCAGCGATGCAGAGCACGCCATAGGTGTAGATAAGGTCTCATGCTTCCCATCCACAGCTTGATAGGAAAGCTGAAGATATGATCCAGGAACGAGTCTGGAGGATCATGGGCGCTATGGGCGGGCGGTATTCGCCAGCCGGGGCAGCCTAAAGCTGATACCGATAAGCGTCTCCACATGGAGTCCGCAGATTCAGGGCCAAAATGCCAACGCTGCATGACACGAGAAGAATCCATTCGCTCATGGCGCACAGATAACGCTCGCTAAGGCGGCAAACCCTATCTTCGGGATGCGAGTAACCGTTGAGAGATAGCGAGGGGCGGTGAAAGTAGATACCGTAAGGCAGATTTCAGGTATGAGCTCTTCCTTAAAACGATAAGTACACGCGACTTTGGTCTTCGCTATCAAGCTTTGAAAGTCGCCGACAGCTCCCACAAGGCTGCTAACTTGCTTCCTTTCCAAACCCCTGTGTATCTACTGTTTCTCGGATTCAAAAATATATACTTTGCAAGAGCTCTAAAAAGGCTTTGAGTCCTGCATATTGAATATATCTTAGGGATTGACCTCACAGGAAGGTTCATGGGCGAAGACAGTAAGCGGCTGATGAAGATGACCAACGAGCAATTGAGCGGGGGCTAAACCGGGAAGAAGAAGCCAGATTGGTGAGTCAATCAGGACTGAAAAGATGTAGGTGGTGCTCGGGCCTAGACGAGACAGGAAAAGAATCCCGGAGAAGTGGGAAGCAAGAAGAAGACTATTGCTCAGATAAGACCCAGAAGAGATAGCAAGAGTGGGGATCACGAAGCTAGCACAGACTCTGATACGATGCAGTCATCATGGCCTAAACCCTGGAGAGTGAAAATATACAGTCAACCGGCAGGAGTGTCTAACTCAACGACACATCCTTGGCTCTGTTCTTCTACAATGCCCTGCAATGTTCCACCATACGAGTGACTCAGTGTTTAGTCCTCCCAAGGCGTGACGTTCAAACATAATTCCTCACCATAATCTGGTTCAGAAGAGGAGTCTACGCAACGTATATGATGCGGTCTCGCTGTCCTGCGTTCTAACGTTGGCGAGACATAAGATAGGTATAACTGTTCTTGCCTTGCAGTATGCACCTCCATATCTGCAGCCAGGACTAGCCTACAAGTCTTAAGCCACCGTTGATGCATACATGGGGAATCTCGCCGCGCGAATGCCTACGTTTATGATAATCAAGACTCTGAATCCACAAACACTGAGCTAGTATCTGCTGGCGTATCTTAACTCAACACCAGTCGAACGTAAGTATACAGTTGCATGTGCGATTTACTAGAGGTTGAGTATGCTCTTAGCTTGGTAACGATGAGTGTTTCCAAGTATTGATACTCCTGAAATGTCCGTAATTACCTCGCAGAAGAGTTCAGAGAAATTCTGAAATGCGAGGTAGAAATGCCGTTGAAGGAAGATGATCTCGTGGTTTCCAGCCATTGACAACTCAGCTAATCAAACAAGACGCTGTCCAAGGAAACGCTACGGGGGGTTAGCCTGTACACTCGAGTCTCATTTACCCAAGTCATGCTCCAGCTTCAGGACTGATTCTTGCCTTCGGGAACAACTCCCAAGACGAGACAATATGCCAAACAGCTCAATAACCCCAAATAATTGTCCACCCCCAAATATCCCCACTTGCTCAACACCCGCATCGTGGCCTTCTAAGTGGTCTCGGGCGACTCACAACACAGCGCCACAGTCCCTTTCCCAAGCTGGAACCCCACCTGTCTCATTGATTCTGCGTCCACGTGTCTCACTCGGGTGGCGTAGAACGTGCTCAATCCTAAAACAGCTTAGCATTTACCTCTCTAAATGTTTTTAACTCGTCTCTCGAAAGGACATCCGCCTGGCTCTTATTCCCATTAACAACAGCAATCTACATATCTTTGTAAGACTTGGGGAGACGCGCAATGGATTGTTAGCCGGGATTCTGATGCCGCTGCCTCCTAGGATTGGTGTTAGGCGGTTGAAATGTGATTCTCTACCTTCGATGAAGAAGAGGCCATTGCGGTGGTATTCGATTTCCTAGTGGACCCGGGGACTTCGATCGAGAACATTGCTCATTGCACTGCTGGGTTGATTGCCGTTGGGGAAGGAGCAATGTTGGAGATACGTCCAGGTTTGTGTACACATACTCATTATTAACACTCACAACCTCGTCATCTGTCCCTTTATGAATTACCAGTATGGTCGAATATTGTGGCTGTACCTCCTGGATCACATTCGAGTAGACTCGCTTTAACAGGCAACTTCGACAACGTAAATCGCCTACTTTCCCCATCAACGAGCAGCCAGCAGCTTTCCTAGTCATCATGCTTCTAGATAACTTCTCTGCTACACTGCTTCACTGGCGTATTTCCGGATTGTTTGGCATCAGCAATCTGCCGGAGCGTAAGCCTACCCAAGTACCCTCATCGCCACCTCATCAATTTCTCACGATGTCGGCACTAACCTTTCTGGGGTTCCTAAGACTTGCACCTTTGGACTTCGGAGAACGTTTTTTATTATTTTATTACCACCTTTTCAATACATACCTCCTCGTGAGTCCGGGATTTGACGTGGCGAGATTCTTGAAGCTCTTGGCGGTGTTTTTACGGAGGAGTCATTGTGGAAGTGTTAAAACGTGTGGTAGACGACTCAACCCAACCTCCATCTCCGGTGCCATGTTCACAAGGATGTTTGAAAAGTATCTCGGTTACGCCATGATATGTCTTTTTTAATTATTTCTGGTCTGACAGTATACTAGCAGTTGCTCATCATATCCTACACTTAGTATCAGCGAAAAAGATGTTTATCCGAGAAGATCAATTTGCTGTGTGATCTTGAACGCATTTCGGCATCGCGCACTTCTAGCCTTTGCGACGTAACAAATAGGCTATTCCCACCTCAACACGCCAATGCAGCCACCTACGGAATTTGGTGTTGTGGCGAATTGGTGCGTCCGGATGTTTGTGAATATAACAGAGCTAGTTTTCGCTACTGTTAAGGGAGACTTTGAAATGCTGCACTTTATGACCGCCGAGATCATATTTATAGATCACAATTCTATGCGTATTGTCCTTTTTCGGTTCTGGTAGAGATATCATCTCTCCTTGGAAATCTAAAGTCTACTCATTACATGCTACCTTATACTTAGACGAGCGAAGATCGTACTCGCAACCTCCCCTCCCTTTTTAGTGATGAAGCTATACAAAACACTGTTGTCCCATATGAGGTAACGGCTCTCATTCTCCTTATCACTAACCCATATCTTCTGAAGCCATTCAACACATCAATCACCCACGTAATTCGGTCTTATTCGGAGAGGCGCACCATGATCAGGCGGTAGAGACCCATCAGTCATGAACTGAGCAATTATGATATCGCTTCTACAGTTCATGGCATCATGGGGTTGAATACAAGTCTCATATATGCCTTCGCTAGGCTCGTTTGCACTGGCGAAATTGACATAGTAAGATAATAGGGCATAATTTATATATATAGGGCTAACACTTAATAAGTCGATCGTAATTAATACCTATAGAAATTATAGTTCTAAACGTTTTTAACTTTTTATTATAATTTTTTTGAACTTAATCAGTGTGATATAAAGATCTTTGCTACTCTAAAGGAGCTTAATAAGTATTGAACTTAACTTAAAAACCCTCGTTAAATGCATGACTTATGCTCTATTCTCTTACCTATGACCTTCCGACAAATACTCAGGGACGCCCGCTGCTAAGAGGAAATGTTGTAAAAAGTGGCCCTTTCCAGTGGGTGCAGCTTGCGGCGCCTGAGGCTCAATAGACGTCGCGACATACATCAAGCGCTTAGTAGGCCTCCCATCCAAGAACTGGTCGCGTGAATCCCTCATCACGCCAAACAAAATGCAAATGAAAGACATCGAACCTCTAATCGAGGTTACAGGTAAACATCCCCATAGTCAAGAAAGAAGATTCTAAGCCCTGGTGTTGATAATACGAAAAGATTTGAAAGTAATATACGACTCGGTAGAAGTAATTCACAAGGGTCATATCACACCTTTGCCTTCAAACTTGACCATATTTGAGGAGCCAGCCAATGGTGAAATGTTTTGCGAGGTCGGACCCCAGGTCACGCCTTCGATATTGAGAAATGCGCACGAGTTACCCGGGAAGTTCCTTGCTGAACCTATCCCGACGTTCAAAAAAAGAACATTGAAGACTTTTTAGGGCAGGTCAAACACCAAAGCAGAGCACAATATCGTAGTATCCATCATGGACTGCAGGGAGCCTGAATGGGAATTCCTGGTAATTAAGGAGCCAGTCAGTCACAAGCTAGGTGTCTTCTTGAACAGCGTTTCTGATCCTTGATTTATCTGACTCCGAAGATTTGGAAGCTCTTATAGCTATCGAGGGTTTCTTCCGGCAGACCAGCTTCCGCTCGAGATGGAAAGAATCCGGCATCATCGTCACCTTCTGTAATAGTTATGCTTCCTTCTTCTAGCTGCTGGATCGACTATTAGCTTTTGCCCGCTAACAGCTCCAAAGCACTGCATCCCAAGAATATTATATTGAATAGGGTAATGTAGGAATTGATTCATCCAGCTGCTGTAACGTGTGCGAAAAGGCGTGCACGGTTGAAAACTTACGCATACACACATGAGGTCTAGTTGACGGATGACTGTTCGGTGAAGTGACTAAATCTCAACGCTTACGATGCGTAGTGTATGTCTTTGTTAAGCCATATATGATTGACCGTTGACTTGGTCTTCGTGTCAAAAATTTGGAGGTTACTTAGCGTAATACTCGGATTGTTCGCAAGGATGTTGCCGATACCCTTCTGTTCGAGAAGTGCGATCGAACATATGAAATTTCCTGAAACGAAAGGAAGAATTCTAGACATGGGACACAGACTACGTCCTTTCTTCATGAATATAAATCCTGCCTCTACCGCATCGACGTAACCTCTTTGACAACTAAAAGAGTTCTGTGAGTTCTTTATCTTGTACTTTGGACCTCTTTGACCGCTACGGAATTTGAGGCTCCGGATGTTTGTCATAAACTCTCTGGCCAAAGCATGATTGGTGCTGCTTGGGCGGGCGACGCCCGCCTATGAATTCAATGGTGTTGCTTCGTGTTGAAAAGAATTGTGATAGCTAGAATAGGTGACTAAGCAGTAAGTGGCTGCCTTAACCATTTGTGCATTAGCGCCAAGTATGTAAACAAGTCGAGCAAGCGAAAGGCCTTAGAGAACGATCAATACGTAGACTATCTCTACATTCGGACTCCTCATCGTGTCCGCTACACGAGGATCGCCGGCACCGTCAGAAACGTCGAGGCTGCAGACGTCCCCTCGGCTCCAAAGAAAGCGAAGATGGCTTTTGAAGGCCAAGGACGTCCAACACAATTTCATGGCGTGCCCCTCGAGGAGAGAGCCATCGATAGTAAGGGAAATCGGCTACCATGGGCATTACAATGGCCTGAGTCAGTATCACCAATATATCGCTTTCTTCGACTAGTCTGCTGACAGGCGCGCAGTGATCACCCCAATGCACATGGCCAAAAGCGAATCGTCCAAGAGAAAGGACCTTTCGGCAAGTCTATGAGGCGCAGAGGTTCTTCCAGGACAAGAACAGCGACTCCCGCAAAGAAAGAGAACCCCACTCTTGATGGCTTTGAGCAAGCTATGAGAAACGACCTGAAGAAAGCTGCCGAAGTCCAACAGGTAGCCAACGAATCCGTGAGACCTCAGAATGAGGGCACTGGCGCATCTCGTCATGTCCCTACTTACGAAAAGGTACCGACCTCAGTCATTCTGTATGGGTACAGCTCGGCCACGCAATGGGCCGCTATCGACACCTTTGAGAAAGCTTCCCACGGCATGATATGTGAAGACTACGAGCGCGAACCTCCCGCCGAGTTCCGGAAATATCCTAAGACTTATAGCTCTACATCTTCTGTTCATCGACGACCCCTGACAAAACAAGAGAGACAGCTGGCTTTCAAGTATGCCGGAGGCGAGCACTGGATCAAGGTTACGTTCGATTCTGCAGAAGCCGCGTACAGAGCTATGGAGATATCCCCAGCGAATGTCTTTGGCCACTGGGTGTATGCCGAGCTCTATCACGGTATTGGGCCAGAATTTGATCAGGCAATCCCGATTCAAGAAGGAGATCAGCTCCAAGGAAAGCCTGCACGCAAGCCTTCACAAACGTTGAGCGCTGCCTTCGCGCAGCAAGCCAGCAATCAGCAACGAGCCACAGCTACTCTTCCGCGATCATTCAACCCGACTACCACACCGCAAGCAGACGATCAACGCCCGAATAAAGATCAATCCTCGTCTCCTTCTACCGCCTCGTCTGCCACAGCCACAGGCCCAGAATTGTATCCCGACCTTCGCAACCGCCATGCTACACAAAATGTTGTATCAACGCAGGATGCTGCTCCAGCACAAACCCAGACACCCCAGCAATACAATCCTCGTATGATGAAACACTTCCAAGATCGTCCGCGGACCGTTCTTCGTCCCGCTCAGGAAGCTTTCCTCCCTGTACCAACCTGGACAGATCGACAAATTGCATGGCTCAGAGCGAACGGCTTGATTCCAGGGGACTTTATCGGCGACGGACTACCTCTTAATGCCAACGGCGAATTTGATTGGAACGCGGCAAACTTGTACTGGCGTGTCTGTTACCTCCTCGACAAATACCTTGGTACCGACTTTTGCGGGCTGAAAGAGGATTGAAACCTATTGGCACCTCCCTATATTGCAACACATTACTCATCCCTAGTAATACGACTCCGAATGGACTATCTAATCTATCAGTTATACTTCCGTCACATCTTCAGTTCAGCAGGCGTTCATTCCAAATTCAAGCATACATCGAGTGCGGCATAGCATAGCATAGGCGTTCTGTCCGGTGACTACAACACCATTACCTTCATTTAGCAAGGAAAATTATATTCGGCATGGTACATCCTTGGCTTTTCTTCCCCTCACTTAGCCAGAGCTTCAGGACCTATGCTACACGTTATAACATGCTCCGGATTCAGCAGACAGCGATCCTACGCCAGTGACTAAACGATTAGACAACGCGATTCCAATTGGCGTGCTTTCTCGGAACGGATGATACCCCATACAGTTGATGACACTCCGACCTCGTGCATCCAGCATAGCGTGGACTTATCTTTGGAGGTTGTGTCAACATTGATCTACAGAAAAGCTTTTATGCAGCCTTTGACAATCAATGCAGATCCTAATCATGAACCTATATGCCTTTTTTTAACCATAATTGATTATCTACCAAAGCAGGGTCGTTATAAAGCCCCCCATAATGAAACCCCAAACACCCAGCTCCATTTTCCTTGCAGCCCCCTTCGATTGGGGAGCAGCAGGCACGCTTCCTATAGGAGTCGACGTCCCATTATTACCACCACCAGTCTCATTAGCATTCATATACGGGCCACTATATCCCGTAGCCGTGACGCCTGTACCATTTATGCAAGGACCTAAGAGTGCACTAGACGAGAAGGTGATATCGGCGCACTTTAATACCATCAGCATGTCAGCGAATGATGCAAATCTAAATGCTGCGACCTCTAGTGGAGACATTGAAAGCAAATAGAGGAGCAAATACACACATTGTAAAGCCCACCACCCCCCTCCCCATCCCCACTAGAAACAACTTGAATCGTCCCATTCATTCCCTCCTCTATACCCAAATCCTGTGGTATGGCCTACACCCCAGAACCATTAGCCTCCATATACCCGTTCTGCTCTCCTCTCCCCCTCCCCAACCAGATCACCAAAGTGGAACTCACCACCCCCCCAACACAAAATCCCCCCATCCCCACCTCCTCAAAAATCCCCATAACAACCACATCAAACCCCACTCCCACATCACTCCCCATCCCCAACAACACCTGCACCTCTGCCCTATCTTGATCCATATACAACTGTATCGGTCCCCCCAGTAGCGGAAATGGTGTCCTGTTCGCGGGCGTGTCATACCCCCCACAGGGAAAAAGCGGGAGAGTAATAGCGTTGTAGCCGCGGGCGGGGGGGTAATTGAGTTGGAAAGAGGCGTAGGTTGTGGTTGTGAGGAGGAGGGTATAGATAGTGAGGAGGAGGAACGTTGAGGAGGGCTGCTGCAAACGGAGAGGCATGAAGGCGGATTTCAATCAGACGAGGTGAGTAATTAGGTGGTAGAGTAAGTAACGCTCATGGGAAGTATGAATAATGAGCCCAGCACCACTCGGACATCTTGATGCCACCAACCCAATCTATCAATCCAACGAGACGTCGTACTTTGCTGCACCACCACAAAACAGATAAACGAATAAGGATATTCAGCCAGTGCTCCTCGAAACAAAGAACCCTTCACTTCACTTCACTTCAACTTCGAAGTATTTGTTAAATCAAGAGAAGAAAACCTCGCAAGCAAAATCCAAAAAGATAACACAACCACACGCACGTTACCGTTACAGAAAAGCAAGCCAAGCCACCCGGAGCGCCGCACCTCAACTGAGACGAGACGCATGACCCCCGAATCCGTACGTACGCATCAGGCATCCCGCATTGATAGGCTTGTTCATCCCAAATGCCAAATTGCCAAGGTTACCTTAAGCAAGCCAAGAGCCTCCTCCTCGCTTCCCTGCTTGCGCTTCCAACCCATCCGTCCCTGTCTTAGACTTTAAATCTGGGATTGGTGGGCATGCATGGATACGTCTTTGTGCGTACTTCGTACATACGTGCATGTCGTGGAAAGATGCTTGGTTCTGCAGCCTTGTTTTTATTGTTACGGAATGAGGTGAGTCAAGAGAGCCGCGGTGGTTTAGGGGAGGGTGATAGGGGCTTTGTTTTTGGGGGGGGCCTGAATGAATGAGGCAGAGATACGGTGATGGGGAGACGGTTGATACCTTACCGTGGAGGCTTGGGGGCCGCGCTGCAGGTGTCGGGGTAGCGAGCTTGTCCGTTTGGAAGGGGAAGGTGCTGGGGGGGTGAGGGGAGGGGTTAGCGTGGTTTAGGTGTACAGGGTCTTTTACGGAGGATGAGGGCCGGCTTGGCGGGGAGGATGGTATGTATGAGAGGGTGTCTTTTGTTGATGATTAGTATGCAGAGGACGTGAGGGATCCCTTGGGACTCTGCTTCAAGAGTCCCTTCTGTTGAACTCGTAGCACCCTAAGATCCGAAACCATGCTTCTCCAACTCCTTCTCCGTCCACTCCCACACTTTTCTAGCGAGCATCGTATCCTGCGCAAGCGGGGAACCCACACTGAGATATCCAACCGGCTTGTAGAATCCACCACTAACAATTTCCCCCCTCTTGCACGTTGCAGCCCACAATTGATTTCGTACTCCCACTTCTATATTTGTTCCAAATAAAAAGGTAGTAGCCGCCGAGAGCCACCTCACAGTGAAGGATGCTGTGTGTTGAAGCGGGCCCCATATATCTGAATATATGATACCTGGGTGCACAGCGACGGATGTGATGGTGGGGTACCGCATGGCGAGTTCTCGGGTAAAGAGGATATTCGCGAGCTTTGTGTAGCCGTATCGAGTCAGTGTAGGCTGTGCGTCGAGTTTGGACTTGTCAAACAGTACATCAGGTTTACTGGCGAAGACGCTGGCCTCTGAGGATAGATTGACAATGCGAACGTCTGCGCCAGGTTCTTTGGCGGTGGCTAGAAGTGTTGGCATTAGTAGCTTCGTGAGGAGGGCATGGCCGATGTAGTTTGTGCCTAGTTGGATCTCGTAGCCTTCCTTCGTTGTGCCTGGAGGAAGGGCCATTACACCAGCATTGTTCATTAAGATGTCTAGGCGGTCCGACTGGGAGGCGAACGCTTTGGCGGCATTGGAGATAGAATTGAAGGAGGCAAGATCGAGGGGGAGGTAAACAATGTTCGCTGAGGGGACGGTCTTCTTGATATTTGTAACCGCTTCTTCGCCTTTGGAAGGAGTGCGAGATGCTAGGTAGACACATTTGGGGCCGTGGGCCACGAGTTGACGGATGCTCTCTAGCCCAAGTCCTGCATTGCCTGTAGATCGCATGTTAGCACATCACAACGGAGTGAGCATAGGCTTCACTGACCACCAGTGACTAGAATCACTTTTCCAGATAGATCTGGGATATCTTTCTCAGGAGAGAAGGTGTTGCCCCCAAAGAGTTCGTGAACATTGAGGTGGGGAAGGTATGCTTGATTAGTGTCGACAGGATGGAGGAACAATTCGAAGAAGGCATGTCTGAAGTCTTGTAAGTCCGTTATGGCTTGGAAGGCCGACATGTTGGGGCTCGAAGTTGTTGTCGTTGCCGCGGGGTAAATTTAAATCAATCCCTGTCCTCTTTCAACCTCCTCTGATCCTCCATTTTGCAGTGTAACTGCAGATTCGCCTCATATTGCCTGGTACTCGCGCTCTCATACGGCCGTTAGTGGGTGGTTTGCAGAGGTGGATCCGGCGAAGAGTGAAGGTAGAACTGCGATCAGTGAGGCTCATAGCAACGCCACTAACATATATGGTTTCAAACCTTGCTCAACATTCTGGTCTTTAGGCCATTGCAAGCGAATGATCTGGCGATCAAAGGATCCAAACGCTCGCGAAGACGTCATATTAGCTACCGTGGCGAGTAGAACCACATATAGTCCTGAGTGATTTGACGTTCCTGGCCTTCAAGTTGCGGCCTGCTATCGTAGAGGTGTTTAAGCCTCCCAAAGATTCGAAACAACTAACAATAAAGCAAAAGTTTCCCCAGGCCGAATTCTAGATCGGGAAGGTCAATACTACGATAGCATGGCGCAGCGCGATGGTCATACTACTAAGATTCTACCCCACGTCTGCCATCGTTACGATTCAGCCCTCATTCTGCTCTCTATATAGCACTGCAGAGCAGGTACAACACGAGAACCCTTTGTCAGAACCTTTCTACAAGTACATTCCTAGTCCAGCAAATTGATGGCTGACAAACTTAACCCAGCTTGTCGGACGGCAGGCATTCGATGGATACCAGTTGTTAATGGAAAGTACAAAGTATGGACCAAGAAGATAGGCAGTGGCAAAACCAAGGTGCTCCTCTTACATGGCGGACCCGGCTTCAACCATGAGTACTTCGAATGCATGGAGGACTTCCTTCCCCAAGAGGGTTTCGAATTGTACTACTATGACCAATTAGGCTGCTGCAATTCGGAGATACCTGAGCCTGATGACGAGTCTCTTTGGACAATACCACGCTACCTTGAAGAGGTCGAAGAAGTCCGTAAAGGTTTAGGGCTTGATGAATTCGTAATCCTTGGACACTCGTGGGGAGGAATTCTAGCCATTGAGTATGCTTTGAAGCACCAAAATGATGGTCATTTAAAAGCCATCGTCGTATCGAACATGGTAGCCAGCATTGATTCGTTCCTCGAATGCTCAGCCAAGTGGAAGAAGACCCTCCCTCCCGACCGTCTGGCAATGTGTGAGAAAATCGAATCTGAGGAAGATTGGGAAAACCCGGAGTACGAAAAGATTATGATGGATGAGCTCTATCCAAAGATGATCTGTCGAATCCAGCCTTGGCCAGAGCCATTCACGAGGTGCCTGCGCCACGTCAACATGGTACGTACTATACCGGACTTGTCCGTCCCAATTTGGACTGCGATCTGATCCCGAAGACTTGCTTTGGGAACAAATAACCAATACTGCCTCCCAATATGTCTCTACGTGGCGCCGCCTTCCACGTTGAGTAGTGCTGACTTTGTGTTCTCTGCAGAAAATCTACGTCCACAGTATGTAGACTTAGATCCGCCCTGACTGCTATCCAACAAGCTCCTTCGCATGTTACACAGAATGTACTAACCACAAGATGCGATCTAGTGCAAGGATATAGCGAATTTGTGGTCACCGGAAACCTCAAAGGGTGGACTTCATGGGATCGCTTGCACCAGATCAAGGTCAAGACGTTGATACTAGGTGCAGAGAACGATGAAATGGACCCCGAGGACATGAAGAAGATGGCGGCAATGATGCCCAATGCGACTGCTGCGATCTGCCCAGAAGGTAGCCACATGGCGTTCTGGGATTCTCAAGAGGCCTACTTCAAGCACCTGTTACCCTTCCTGCACTCCGTCTGAAAGAATTGGGGAGGGCCAAATATGATCTCCGATGGATTCGACGTCCGAGGTGGCGCTCATTGGTCATGGCGACGACAAGGCAATGGCGGTCAGCGGCCGGAGTTTCGACAGTCCAATGGCGAATGTTAGTGGCAGCCAATGAATAATCAATTAGAGCGTCTGTGCTTCATGACTAGAGTTGTTGCACCGCGTGCATTGCATGCTTTTCAGATGGCAAAGGCCGCTCGGGATCTATGCGTGCATATGAAAAAAGCCCAGTGTTACAAGATTGGATCTCGTGATAGCCTCGGTATGTTCAGGGCGATTAGGCATTGTCCAGTTTGTTAGCAAGAGGAACTAACCGTTGATGGCTTCTTCCCCACAATCTCTTTTGCTCGGAATTGCTGAAGCTGCATCGGATCTGCATCTAAAGTTGCTTTAGTGTTTGACAGGTAGGAAGCGTGAAAAGTCGCATAGCGCAAGGGCTAGACGAAATGATTGATGGGCAGCTTTAAAGTAGCTTACGGCACTCAAAGTAGCTAAGGTAGGGTACTTTGGGTACTGGGAAGTACATGAAGAGCGTTATCATAGGTCAGCTGGGTCAGATCGCACTTTACGCAAGAGGCTTGTTCCGCTTGTCACTTGACACGAAGTTAATCTTGCATGCTTACGGCCCGCGAATCTGTGATTTATCTGAGCCTCCTCCAATCACATCCTCACCAACTCCCGACAATCACCAATGCCAACGAGGATAACTGACCACCGCTTTATTATCTTACCGTCGGTTGTCAGTAGCTGCAGAGGCCTATGTTTCGAGCGGGAGTCAGCGAGCATGGCGTCTGGAAATAACGCTTGGAACAATGCCCTTAAGAAACTACGTCCTTATTTCCAAAGTCTTCTTTTATATTAGTCCGCATGCATCTAGTATGATGCCATAATGATTCCTCCACTTTCTCTTTTCCAAACCACCAAACTGACTTCACGCTTGCTTTCTTGCCGAGCCGACGAACGAAGACAATCTTGATTTCATTTGGGATACGGCATGTTCCGTATGATCAACTCATACATGACATGCAATTTCCATGATTGCTATCGCTAAATGCGTATGGCGCCCAACTATTCATCTGCCTGTCCAGAATAGATCCTATATCTGTTTCCAACATGACTTCCCCACGTGTCCTTATCTACCTTCTCAGACGAGATCTGCGCCTTTCAGACAACCCGGTATTTAGCGAGATAGCTAAGAGTTTCCAACAGTCTCAACATCCATATACACATCTACTTCCCGTCTATGTTTTCGCCGCACAGCAGATCGAGGTCTCTGGCTTTCTCTCGTCCGAGTCTGAGCGCTCGCCATTTCCAGAAGCGAGATCAAGTGCTGCAGGATTCTGGCGATGTGGACCTCACAGAGCCACGTTCTTGGCCGAGAGCGTCTGGGATCTGAAGAAGTCATTGGGCAAAGTTGGGAGCGGGCTGGAGATCCGAGTCGGTATGGCCGGCCAGGTCATCAAGGACATGTTGGAGGCTTTCAAAAAGCAGGACACCGAAGTTGTTGGTGTTTGGATGACGGACGAGGAGGGCGTTGAGGAGAAAAAGGAAGAACGAGACGTCAAGAAGGCCGCACAGAATGCTGACACCGGGTTCAAGCTTTGGACCGATGAGAAGTATTTCATTGATGAGTGAATACAACTTCCTCGAGTGGAAATACCCAATGACTGACATCCTTCAGCCGGGACATCCCCTTCCAAAAGTCTCGAGACCTTCCAGACGTCTTCACGACCTACCGCAAGCAAGTCGAGCCCCTCCGAGAAGCACCGCGTCGATCACTTCCCACAACCTCAGAGCTCCCACCTCTTCCACCCTCGATACCGCCGCAATCGCACCCCTTTACCATCCCCGACAATCTCGAAGACACCATCAAAAACCTTCACAAGCCCCTCGAACCCTCCCTTGGCCTTGCTCACCCACCTAAACAGCCCCCAGGCGCCTCCTCCGCCCACCCTTTCCACGGCGGCGAACATGCTGCCCAAGATCGTGTCAGGCACCTCATAACAAGCGGCAGCATGACCAGTTACAAGGATACCCGCAACGGAACACTCGGTGAAGACTTCAGCACCAAGCTCTCTGCCTGGCTAGCTCTCGGCTGCATAACAGCCCGTCAAATCCATGAGTACCTCCTCGCATTCGAAGACGGCACCACTCCTCTGGGCAAAGGCGTTCACGGCTACGGAAAGGGTGAAAACGAAGGCACGAAATCCGTCCGCTTCGAGCTCCTCTGGCGTGACTACTTCCGGCTCGCGACTCGAAAATTCGGATACCGTCTCTTCCGGATTGAAGGCTTCAAGAACGACACTTCCATATCATGGAATTATGCGTCCAAAGATCCTGAGGTGCAAAAGAAAGTAACCCGGTTCCTTGAGGGCACGACAGGTACTGGGTTCATCGATGCTAGCATGCGGGAGCTGTTCCTCACGGGCTATACGAGCAATCGATTGCGGCAGAACGTAGCGAGTTTTCTTGCGAAGCATTTGGGTATCGATTGGAGGATCGGAGCAGAGTGGTATGAGAGTCTTCTCACTGATTATGACGTAAGCAGCAATTGGGGCAACTGGCAGTAAGTGACATCGGCCCACCACATAGGTCGTTATTTTAAAGCCAGCTGACTCGGCTGGATTAGATACACTGCTGGCGTGGGTAATGATCCTCGGGAGACAAGAGTCTTCAACCCTGTGAAGCAAGTCAGTAGATGTCATCCTCTCTCCCTCTATCATTGAAATGTTGCAACATATCATGAGATCAAAACGCTGATGTATGTAGGCATACGACTACGACCCCCACGGCACCTACGTAAAAAACTGGGTCCCAGAACTCCGCCCCCTATCCGACCCACAAATCATCTTCCAGCCCTGGAAAATGTCCGAAGAGAAGAAACAGGAATTAAAATTCACAGGCGTCGAGTGGGTAGAGCAGCCGCTAAAGCGGATAGAATTCCATGTCGGGAGGAACGTTGGCCGTGGTGGTGGTAGATCGGGGAGGAAAGGTGGTGTCGCTGGTGGTAGTAGGGGCGGTGGTGGTGGTGGTGGTGGGGTTGG